>JBBPNP010000081.1:0-82610 GCA_038090955.1 Xerocomellus intermedius
ACTCCAACCGCCTCACGGTGGCACGCAAATGCTCGCATCGCGTCGAACATTTCTCGAACACTCACTCGAGACCGAAGGTTGTCCATAATCCCGAGAGACTGCGTCAAAATGGTTACATTTTCTTTATTAAACACAAGCGCCCCGTCGGTAACTACCACATCCACCAACAGCCGCGTAATTTGTGCAGAGTGATCGAATAACTGCCTCACATTGTCACACGCACGCCCAGGTGCACCACAAGATGATCGGCGGCACGCGCCACTAAGACAGTGGAAGACTGGCTTTTCGAAAACGTCCGATCTGTGGTCTCGGAGCGAGGGAGGGTAGGATCAAACTCAACATGGACGCGCACATCGCCAAAAAAGCCAAGTGTCATCGGGAAGTCACATTTTGAACACGAAGACGAAAGCAAAGAGGGGCGAGGACTTTGACGGAGAGACGCATCCCCTAAGATGGGCGCTGGAACCCCAGATTCAGAAAAATGCCAAGTTCTCTATTCCCTGCAAAAACCGAAAATTTCGTCCCCCCCAAAAACCCACTACTAAAGTAGCGGGAATTTCATCGACAACGCTTGCAGCTGGAAACCCATGGTGCATGCAGGCCGAATGTTTAGGTCCCCATGACTTACGACCAGCCACTTGCGCTATATAGCCCTCTTCTCAGCATCTCATCTCACCGGAGCTCGCTAGTAGTAGGTCACGCAGCCGACTCGGACGTGACTCAGAACTCCGAGTTAAGCCACGTCTGACACAGGCTGTCAATGACGCATCTGCCCAAAATTAGGGAATACCGTTCGCAGTAGATGGAACTGGTCCCGTTGGCCAGCACGATGCCCCATTCCGTCCGGTGAGATGAGATGATAGTGGAGGAGAGGGTTCTTCGCTGCAGCAAATATCAGGTACACTGCAAACGAGCACTAACCCCGTTTATGTAACTTATAGCGAGAGCCCTCTGGGCGGGCCTGGACCCCGGTCGAATCGTGGAGTTCAATTCAACAAGTTCAACGCCAGGTAACAGTGTTTGAGTGTGTGGAGAAAGGGAGAAGCCAAATAAAAGTACAAGTCAAAACACCCCTACACTCGTGCTTCGCCACCCCCTCGACCTTCTTCAATTCAGACAGCAGACATAGTGAGTGTATCCCAAATACCCTCAATAACATACTGATGATCTATTATCTGCAGATCGCTCGAAAAACGTCACACAGTCGGGCGGCGCGAGCGCCGCTACGATACTTGTACGCTAGTTAGGTCTTGAAACCTAATGTACCAGAGCCCGGTAGATCATTTTAGATCGGGCTCTCGCTCTCGCTCGCCTCGCACGCAGGCACTCACCGCCGCCACCCTTGTAGACAAGGCGAATCTATCCCCAGAGATTGCCTGAACAATGTCACTTTCACGAACAAAAGGAAAGAAAGAAGTAAATTCGTCAGAGTCAGGAACCATGTGTACACGTCTGGCAGGCAAACGAAATCTTCATATCAACCAGCGCCTTACCGATCCCGATCGCAAAATCGATGTCGTCGCTGGAAAGAACAAGACTGGATGACGGCGAATCGGGCGATATGTGGAAGGCAGGTATGAGCCACGCCCATCCGAGAGTGACCTGTGAATGATAGATGAGTACGTTGTCGTCCCGAAATGTACATCAAGCGGACGACCTCGCCCATGAAAAGTTTGATGCGGAGTTCGCGATTTGCTTCAAGCAGGATACCCGACGGGTCTTCTGGGTCGTCTGGCAGTGAGACAAAGTCATAGGAAGCACTCTCTGGCGTCGATGTGAACCGTTGCGGACTGTCACGATTCGAGTCGGGTACGTGCTCGCGTGATTTGACCCGATCCCCTTCAGCTCCATTCAGGGGACGCAGGACGCAAGTCAAAACTGGCCCCCTCTATGATTAGTTGAGGCATCAGAATAAGTCGAAATGGGAAGTGATAGCACCTACGCTTTCACCTTCTTGAGTTGCCCCGATGTCCGATGTGCCCAGATGTGCAAAACTACGTACCATCTTTGCCTTGTCCCATCGATCGTTCTTAAAGGGACTGGACGGCGTCGCACCAGCTGGACCACGTGACTCTTTCTCCCAGTGTTCAAGCTCGTCGACAAGGCGGTCGCTATATCGTGCCAGAGATGCCCAGAGCCTTCCTGTCGTCGACTCACTCCTTGCGCGGCCTTTTCCGGCGCTTGTAATTACTGCACTTGCTGCCTGCACAAGATGGGGCTGTATCCTGGACGGTTCACGCATTCGAATGGTGAGCTTGGTAAGTTTTACTTTGGTGATTTGGGGCGTCTTGTCGAGCAGGGATTCTTGGTCCTTTGCTGGGAACGATCGTAGTGACGGGAGTCCTTTTCCATCTAGAACTTGCGACCAGTAGGACAGCCATCGCTGTTGGCTCGGTATGCTGACACCCATCTTGGGCTTCTTTGGGACGTCTGTATGATATCCGGAAGGTTTCATACGTCTAGACGTATGTAGATGAAGAACCTTTTCCAGCGTGTTTAGCACTGGTTCTGACGAAACGCGGGAGAGATCCGCGCCAGAGGGGACAGAAGCAGGGCGAACGGGTGGGGGTGGGGGTGTGTCTTCCGACGGTGTCTGCAGACCCTCCCTGTCGCCGAGCAGCGACCAATCGCTGAAACTGTCATGGGGGGAGCTGGGCATCGAGATGGAGGGTGAAGCGTGGGGTGAGAGCAAATACGCGCACGCCAGAGTGCCTGACCTCCCTTTGCCGGCTAGATTGCCAAACGGGGTCTCACTAGGAACGGAAGGAAGAGATGGCGACATGTACCTTTACAGTGAAGCACTGCCACGCGGGCATCCGAGCCAGAGAGCCAAGCATGTATTTCCCGTGTGACCAACGGGAGGTAGAAGAATGGCGGAGCGCTGTGGATGATAAGTGTGGACCTTGACGAAAACCGACGGGACTGACTGGTGGTCCGGGAAAGGGTACCTGCTGACACGACCATGAAAGACGCTGTCATGGTAGGCGTTTTCTGTGAGGGGACAGAAGTTGAACACCCAGAAATTGGATCCGTGGCGAGCTGCTAGGAAGCGCTGAACGTCGGCACGGTGGTTGCGATAGATGCTCTCCACGCCGACTGCAGGGAAGCCCATGACGATGATCTGGTCGGTCACATAGGCGAGGTCTTTATCGAGACATTAGACTGGTCTCGAGTGAGGGCATCGCCGTACCTAGTTCGATATTGAGCTGGTCGTCCCTGTAGCGCGCCTTCTCGCCGGACACCAGACGCTTCAGATAGAGGGCCATGGGGGTGATTAGTCATCAGCCAGGCCGTTAAGTACGAGCCAAAAAGTGTCGAGCAGTCGAGCGATGGACCACTCGACGGCGACAAAACGCCCAGCGTCGCCCCCGCTCGGCCAGCGTCCCGCAAAGCGTCCGTCCACGTCGTCCCCAGAGGAGGGCGAGCTCGACGACCCCGACCCCGCCGCACCCCCGCCACCATCCAGCGACCGACCCCCCCGCCCGCCATCGCCAGCGTCCGCGGCCAGGTTCGAGTCAAAGATAAAGTTCCCCTTCAAGCCAAAGCCGGCCCCGCCGTCCCCCGAGCACCGCTCGTCCGCGCGCTTCGGAACTGACGACAGGAAGCCCACACAGCAATGTGACCGCGCGCCAGACGACGACCACCGCCGCGACAAGCCTCGCTTTCGTGACGGCGGCCCCTCCGCACGTCGCCGCATGGACAGCTGGGTCCCCGGCGACAGAGACCGGGACAGACGACCCACCCACCCACCATGGGACAGACACCCGTACGACACCCGCCCCTACAGGCACCCTTCCATGCTACCACATCCCCCGCGCCGCTATCCAGACAGAAATTTGGACCCCCGTGATCTCGCACACGCGCCCCCGCCTCCCCGCCCCCGCTCGCCCTCCCAGCCGCGTTCCCGCTCCCCGTCCTCCCCAAATCACCATCGCAAGCACAGACTCCCCGCCCGTCGATCTCCCGCTCCCGTGTTCTCGCCCTTGTCCAGGGACGTTCGTTCAGACAGAATGCGCCCTGAATCCTGGGATCGTGACCAGCGACCAAGGAACAACGACATCTATTGGGGCTCGGGTGCGCCTCCACCAGGTGCGAGCAGAGCAGGTCGTCGAGGCGGCCACGAACCAGGTGAGTCACACACTCGCTCACTACCTCTCAGAGTGTGACCATTATACACAGAAGTGGAATATCGTCCCGTCTCGCCGTCTCCTCCATCCTCTCGGCGCACTCCACCACCACCGCGTTCCCCAGTACCGCCCCCACCGCCCTCTGAGCCCATGGAAGAGCCCGTGGTCGAGGATTCCATGCAAGTCAAGGATGACAGTCTACCCGTAGCCCATGCGGCAGTGTCCTTTGCTCTCAAACGTCCCAACGCTCCACGCGGCGACCATTCGCCATCCCCCTTGCCTTTACCGCCTGCGAGAGAAGACGCTATACAGAGAGCTCGTGAGAAACGGGCTGCGGTTGGCGGGGCTGATGAGAGTGGTGAAGCTGGGGCGCTCGCAGTGGTGACGGGAAAGAAGAAGCGAGAGCCCCTGCAGAGGTCGCGCAAAGAGGAGATGGAAGCGTACGGCAGAACGTTCGAGGGATGTGGCAAGCAGTCAGACTACAATGCCACGACAAAGGTTGGGGAAGGAACGTTTGGGTACGTGGCATGTGTGGGGTAGTTGTGCGGTACGCTGACCCTGGTTCGCGTTACGCAGTGAAGTCCACAAAGCGGTTCAAGTCTCCACAGGACGAGCCGTGGCTCTGAAACGCATCCTCATGCACAACGAGAAAGAAGGCATGCCTGTGACTGCTCTTCGGGAAATCAAGATTCTCAAGGCCATGAAGCATCCAAACGTCGTCGATATCGTCGATATGTTTGTGGTTCGGAGTGGGTCCCAGTCCCCTTGTTCTTCCGTTCATCGATACTTATGGGATACAGGTAAAGGCAAAGAGTCTCCTCTATCAGTGTACATGGTCTTTCCGTACATGGACCACGACCTTGCAGGGTTGTTGGAGAACGAAAGAGTAAAGCTACTGCCCAGTCAGATCAAGCTGTACATGAAACAACTCTTGGAGGGAACGGAGTATATGCACCGAGTGAGTGTCCTGTCTCTCTTTTTGGATCCTGTGATAAACGTACGCATACACGCAGAATCACATCCTCCACCGTGACATGAAAGCTGCCAACTTACTCATCTCCAATACCGGATCTCTACGTATAGCGGATTTCGGTCTCGCACGTGCATTCGATCCCTCTATCGTTCTCCCATCGACGGGTGGCGACTCACAAGGCAAGGGTGGTAAATACCCGGACGGGAAGGAGAAGAGGTATACAAATTGCGTTGTGACCAGGTGGTATCGACCTCCCGAGCTGCTCCTCGGAGCAAGGCAGTATGGAGGCGAGGTTGATATATGGGGCATCGGGTGAGTTTGGCCCTTTATGGTTTCGAGAAGCGTCATGACGGGGGATTGGTGGGCTAATTGTCGCATTTGCAGCTGTGTCCTTGGTGAAATGTTTATGCGCAAGCCGATCCTTCCCGGGACGTCCGATATCGACCAATTGGAGAAGATCTGGCAATTGTGTGGGACACCCAACCAGCACACATGGCCCAACTTTGATGCACTACCTGGTTGTGAGGGCGTGAAGCGGTTCCAAAATTACCCAAAGAAATTAAAGTCCACGTTTGTCAGGTGGGTATCCGATGATGTAGGCTTCGGTCATCGGGCATGTGTTGACCTTCTCCGCCCTCGGTCGTGTGCAGCTGCATCAGCATCGACCCAGAGACCTGTGATCTCCTGGACAAACTCCTAACGTGTAATCCGCGGGATAGGATCACAGCTTCCCATGCGCTCGATCATGATTACTTCTGGACGGATCCGCTACCTGCCGATCCCAAAACGTGCGTCACCATCGTTGTTCCGCTTCCGCTCCATACTCACGTTACCTGGATTCTCAGGCTTCCCATCTATGAAGCCTCACACGAATTCGACAAGCGAGGACGCCGGAACAACCTCCCGCCGCCGCAACATCCTCACCCACCCCCCGAACACGTACGTCCTGCGCTCCAGCATGGTCATGGGTTCTATGGGCACCCACCGGGGCACGGTCATGGCCACGGACGCCCAGCGAGAGGTGGACCGCCTCCGCCGCCTGTCATGCTTACCGCGCTGATGCAGCAAGCGCAAGGTCCACCCGGCACTGGCATACCCATGGCGGGTGGGTACGCGCCTCCGCCACCTGGCGCATACGGACAACCTGGACCGGGTATGGTACCCGTGAACGGGTTCGGTGCGCCGCCCCCGCCCCCGCCGGGCTATCCACCGCTGGTACCGCCCTATGGCCATGGACATGTACACGGACATGGACGGCATCCTCCGTTGGACAAAGGCGAGAGGGGTGAGAGGGGCGGCGGTCTAAAGCCACCTTTACACTCGTCGTTACCTGTGCGGCCCGCGGGGTTACCTCCGAAACCGCCGGCGCCGCTTGGCGCTGGAGGGGGTCGGTATGAGCGAGAGAAGGAGAGAGATCGAGATAGGGACAGAAATCGGGATCGAGAGCGGGAGCGTGGGAGCGAGCGAGAGCGAGGGGGAGGGGGAGGATCAACGTTAACCACAGGTCCAGGACATGGAGGAAACGAGGGCGACAGTGGTGGGCTCAGTGGGGGTTTGCCGTATTCATAGGGTGCGTGCGCGTTTTACCTACCCCAATCTCTTTTTACGTTGGCGCTGCGTTGCGTCAGGCCCAACGTATGTAGGTCTCGCAAGGACTGATCGATATTCGCATCCGAAAACGCACCTCGTCGTTGTTCAACTTGTTGTCTCGCATAGTACACCGCATACATTTATTAGTTAGAATCAATCGATGGGTCATTTAGTGTTGGGTTATCATTTCATACACCTGTGCACCGAGATGTAGAATGTTAGACAGTGGTGATAATACGAGCATTTTTACCAACGTATGGAAATGAAGTGCTATCAGAAACAAGCCAACACGACATGACTGAAGGCTACAGAGTCCGACATACTGAGGAGCGAGAGTGAGCCAAAAAAAAAAAAGAACTGACAACTACATACTATACACCACATTGTACTCGACTTTTCAGTAAGTAGTATATGAGGCAACGAGTTGGAGGTTGGCCCCGTCTGCATATCCGTTGAACACGTCATGGACGGCGTCGAATACAATTGCGCTGAAAGCACGTAACAAGACGTGCAAGCACAACACACCTTTGATACGTCTCGTCTTTTCTGCAGCAATCATCGGGATGTTCGATGTGCCAATATAATTCTGTCGAACCTGCTGTTGGACGCCTGACACGACATGACGGGTACAAGGGCCCTTTGCATGGCAGGAGTGCGCAGCGCGAACCAGCCTTGGAAGCGTAGGAACGACCCAAGGGGCGGCCTACGGGAGACTAGCTAACCCGTAAAGTTCGGCCCTGATGCGGCGAGAACAGATAGACCAATTACGAGATGGGGCGGGAAGACGACGACGGTGGGGTTTATATACCCCGGATGGCCTAAAGCATGTGGTAGAATGGAATGCTATGGAAGAAGGCCATCTTTGTGGCACAGCCCGCTACGTATGGTTTGCGAATGGCGTCGGTGTGGCTTATCGATGTTGCAGCATGCCCAGCGATGCACGGTGTACACGAAAAATGCGAAAATTGCACACTGAAGGCGTAGTTTACTAGGAGGATAGGTACGGTTACATATGCAGGCAAGACGACTTGATCACGCACACTGCAACACTTGAGACTCGTAAGCGGGGCTTGGCTACCCGCGCTCGACCCAACGTGCAATCGACCTGAGATCGAACGTGATAATACGGGGGACGAGCCCCGCTATTCCGGAAGAAATCGAGTGTCACATGGATCGAATCGCTCAAGAAATGTGTTCACCCCAACGGAATGAACGTGACTGAAACAATCAAGCGTGTAAAATATGCAAACACGCATGGATTGACATACATGAACCAAAACGCGGGAATACAGCCCGTGGGTACCGAGGACCAACATCCAAGGGGCCTGGCGGCCAACGGGACGAGCATCAAAAAACGCGGCGTCGGACGTGACACGGATCGGACAACGTACACACCATCTACGCCCCACCTCCGCGTCATCGCACCCGGTCAGCCTGAGCCCTGAGACACGCTCCCAAACCAATACCGCCTCATCACGTTCTCCTCATCAAAGTCTGCGCGTCCGACGAAACGCTCGCCGCGGACGAGATGAGGTAGCCAGTGGATATCGTCGACCCACATCTGGTCGTACGGGATGTGGGGCAGGTCCGTGCCGGGGACGGGGGGAGGGACGGTCACGGGCCTGGCGGGGACGTCCGCGTCAGTGTCAGTGTCGGACGGGACGAGGCGCCGCGCGTATACACTCTCGTCTGAGAGGGAGAACCACCCTGGATTCATCTCGTCCGACCTGTGTATTTACCATCGCATTGCGAGGGGCCAAAGGCGCAAAGGCGGGCAGCACGTCAGCAACAGAATCACAGACAAGACGAGGTGACATCAGCACGCACTCGGTTGGTACCCCGACGTGCTCGCGCGCAGCATAGATCCGGATATCGAACGCCCAGTCGGTGCTGGCGCAGACGAAGAACAGCGTCCCGACGTACTCGAGCGGTGCGTCGATCCCGGCTTCTTCCTGCAACGCGTGGCCAGCGGGTCAGGGGGTGCCAAGTTCGGACGAGACATCGTGACGCACCTGGAGTTCTCGTCGGGCAGCTTGCGCAGGGGTCTCGCCTGGCTCGACTTTACCTCCGAATCCGTTGTACCTGCGATATCATCCATCGTCAGCACACACGCCGAGCCACAAGTACGCATGGGGCGTCTCAGTCGAGGAATGCGTCTGGCTGGGTGCCCAAGCCCTCGCCTCCTCGACAAGGACGCGAAAACGCGTTGAAAAGTTGAAGTGACCACGAAAAAAACTTACAGACCGGCACCAAAGCCACGTTTCTTGAACCCGAGCAACAGCTAGATCAAGGAATTCGGCGCGCGATACAATGAACGACTGATCGCCACGCCCTCTGACTGACGCGCACAGACATACCTTGTTACCCTCGATGACGAACGCGTTCGTGTAGAGGCGCGTGTGATTGAATGGTCGCCATTCGTGCTCACCCCCACCCTGGGCATACACATGAGCTTTCACGTCGCCGAGACCGGGAGGAACAATCAAGTCGGTAGCCATTCGTGTAGGGAGTGTAGAAGGGGTGTTATTTTGCTCCTCGTGTCCAGCATTTGGCACTAGGGAGGCCCTGTCTAATACATAATGAGGACAACAACAAGACATAAAAAAGTAGCAGGATTAATCGAGTAAACCATAAATATAAAATGTTCTTCTGCGGCATTACTCGAACGCGGCCTGGCCAACCCGGGTCCTTCGTTCTCTCTGCAGGTTGACGATCATATCCACAACACGATCTCTCGCATCCTCCAACGAAAAGCCATCCAAATTCGACTCCCCGCTCTCCTCAAATACATTCGATCCAAGGACCCGACGGAGGTGCAACACCACGTCTGCCCCACTTTCCTTGCCATCCGCTTTCGAAGGTGGACTCGGAGGAGGCGATGGGACGGATTGGCTGGTAAACACTTGGCTGTACAGAACCGTGGCGCGGAGCAAGGCAAGAACGTCTTCGTTCGCAGCGTCTACTTTCAGATCGGCAATGTTAAGGCTGAACCATCCGTCTTGCCACAATTTTGCGAGCGCGTCGGATAGCAGGCCGACGTCACCGCCCAGACTGCGACCATAAGAGAGCGTTGCGCTCCATGTCTTTGACTCCTCGGTTGACGGGAACTCGGAATGACTCTCTGGACTCTGAGAGACGCGGCGGATGAAGAGGGATGACGCGTGCGAATGCAGACGCTTGCGCAAAAGACTGGACGCGAGTAACGCGATGGGAAAGTAACCAGAGATAGGATTGGACGTTGTCAAGCACTCCATGGCTCCCTCGACTGTCATGGAATCGAACACGAGACGCTGGTACGCTGGTACTTCGATAGACTCTGCCAATTCGCGGGCACGGGTCCAGAGTGCTTGCGATCGGGTCTCGGCAAAAGGTAGCGACTGTGCAAGCAAAGCGAGCGTGCAGAGGTCAGAGACTAGCGTTTCGGAGGCCGGTTCCGTTCCAGCGGACCCTAAGCGGTGAGAGAGATAGTTGTAGACTTGCCAGCGCACCGAGATTGATATCTTGTCAGCAGAGAGAACTATAAGTTCTGCGAGTCGTGTCCATGCTCGCCGCTCGCGTCGCGTTTCAGATCCACATTGTACCCGAAAAGTACCAACGGACCCCCGAACCAAGCCGAGCCATCCGGTGCCAACGTTCAAGGCGCTCAAGAGGTTATCAAGCTCATCGGCTGCGCCTCTGGAGCGCAGCACGTCAGTGAGCGGATATAGCACTTCCTTGGTGGCGCGCACGGTATACTCCGTAGAGGACGAGTCGGGCTCAGAGCCAGAGTAGGAGCCAGAATCGCTAACATCAGGCGAGTCAGGGGGTGTTGGAAGGTCGGACGTTTCAGGTGAGGAGCTGGTGTGCGGCTGATAAACCAAGGACACAAATGGTATGAACTGCATCAATCGCAACTGGTAGATCCTGCGAGGCAGAGGGATCCAAGGGATGACGATAGAGATGAAGACCGCCAAGGATGCAAGGAGGTGAACGACTTGTATAACATCATTCCATGTCCAGCCTATCGCAGGCTGGGCGGAAAAAGCCGGAGGAGTAGCATGAGTTAAGACAGAGCCATGATGCGTGTGCTGATGTGAAACTGGCTGGGAAGTGGAAGTCAACGGCGAATTGAAGAACGAGAAAAGCGCAAAGACAGCAAGGAGGTATTGTTGGGGCTGGGAAGCCGTGGGAGGAACTACGATGCCATGTTGACCAGGGTCGGCGAGCAACACAGGGGCGACTGGGGTGATCGGAGGAGGAACGTTGGGTTGTATTTTGCGGGGGCGACCGCGTTTACGCCTTTCGACGACGACACCTGGGGCGGCGACGGGGACCTCACCGCCTGGACCAGCAGGAATGGGAGCGGCGGGGGCAATCTTGCGTTTCTCCTTCTTCGAGGGTTCGATTTTGGGTTTCTTCCTTGCACGTTCTGAAGTATCGCCATCGTCTTCTTCTCCATCGCCATCTTCATCGTCGCTGGCTTCTTCGTAATCGATCTCGTCCTTTTCAGGACCCCCAAACTTGTTTGTCCAGTCAATCTCCCATTCGGTAAGAATGTTTTGCCCGCCGGGGAATCCGCAGATCAAGGTTCGCAGACCATCTTGTTCGCGTTTGAGTCTACCCTCTCGCCTCTTTAGAACGCTGAAAGGGGTGTAAGTGGCATATTGATGGCCCTGATTTCGGACAGATTACCGAATATATTCCACGGCTTTTCCAAGGACGTTTGCCTTGCTTCCTTTTCTTGCGACCTTGACGCCGTCAATATAACCGCGGTCGTCTACTTTGTAGTCATCGCTCTTGTAGTTCTGGTCTAGAACGCGAAGGGCTGGAACAGCAGCCTTGAGACTTTGGATGCGAGCATTCAAATTAGTGCGGTATCGGCGTTCGATGGTAGTATGGCTTGTCTTTGGACGACCCGTGACTGCGGTATTGATGACATGTGTTTGGGGACCCTGGATGGCATGCATCGGAGGGGGAGGAGAGGGAGAGGGGGGGATGGGTGCTTGCATCGCCAGGTGTGGTTGGAAGGGGCCCACGAAGGGCGCATTTGCCTGAGAAAGGAAGGCAGAGAGAGCATCTAATCTGTGGATAAGTATCGAATGGAGCTGTTCGAGCACGGGATCTGACGCACCTGCGGTCGATCTCGAGAGCGCGGGGGCCGGCGGGGAAGCACGTGTGCTGGAGGAGCTGCCAGGGCTGGATGGGCTGAACCCGGAAGGGCTAGCCGACGCAGAGCTGAGGATGGGCGACGAGAAAGAGAAGGGATTGAACAAGTCCTGGGGGACTGCGGGCGTGGAGTGCACGGGGGCCTTTCCATCGATGAAGAGTGCGTTTGGGTCGACGAAAACGGAGAAGGAGGGGTCGAGGTCCATCGGGTTGAACCCGAAGCCGAAAGGTGGGTCCAGCGATGCGTCGTGGGTGTTGTTGAGGAGCATGTACAGCGGGTCGGACGGGTCCAACGCAAAGTCGGGTACCACATCGTCGGCGCTGTCGGATTCAGCGGTGCTCATTGTCGAGGGATAAGAGTCAATGTATGGCACCACTTTCGATTTATCGCAGTCCGCATTGGGTATGTTATTCCCACATCAATCATTCAAAGTTCAGCTCGAGTCTCGGACATCCTCACATTGGCGACGCCATGAAACCAGCCCGCATTGAAGACGTCGGTACGTCCTTCTTTCCCTTGCGCATTTTTCTTCGGTACCACACGGCCCAGATTTTAGCTATTTTGGCGGCGCGGAATCGCTCACAGAGGGTAAACGCTCCCCCCGACGCACAGTCGTCGCGTCTCCAGTCGTAGACAAAAATGGCAGATCCCACCCAGGACCTCCCCAGGACCCCGCCGACTTTCTCTGGCTGATGACCGAAGAGCCCCACCGCTCTCGGAGAATGGCAATCATGAAAGCCCATCCAGACGTCGTCAAACTCATGGGCCACGAACCTCTCACCAAATACGTCGTCCTGGCTGTCGTGTCCTTGCAGATTTTTATTGCCATACAACTCCGGCACTCTCATCCTCTCTCATTTTGGTTCTTGTTCCTCGCGTACGTGGTCGGCGGCACCGCGAATCACAACCTTTTCCTTGCCATTCACGAGATCACCCACAACCTTGCCTTCAAAGGCATCGACGCTAACAAAGCATTGGCTGTCTTTGCGAACCTACCCATTGCCGTTCCTTATTCTGCTTCCTTCAAGGTCTGTCGTGCATGGTACTACATACACATGCTTGCTCACCTATCACCGAAAGAGATATCACTTGGAGCATCACAAACATCTCGGTGAAGATGGTATAGACGTGGATCTTCCCACTCGCCTTGAGCTTCTTTGTCTCAACAACGTTCTTGGCAAGACTTTCTTCGCGTACGTAACCTTGTCCCTCCACCATATCAGCAACACCTCATCCCCCCGAAGCACATTTCAGATATTCTTTTACGCATTGAGACCTGGCTTCGTTCGCACACAAAAGCTCACCAAATGGCACTTCATCAACCTGGTCGTCCAACTCGTGTTCGACTATGTCTTTTTGCAAACATTCGGCGTTCGACCACTCTTGTACTTGCTCTTCTCCAGTTTCTTTGCTGGTAGTTTACATCCATGTGCCGGTCATTTTATCGCCGAACACTACGTTTGGGATGGTCTCAACCAGGAGACCTATAGCTATTACGGCCCCCTTAACGTTTTTGCCTACAACGTACGTTTGTTTCCCTCCCCCGGTCCTACTGGCTAACTCTTGCCGATCAGGTGGGATATCACAACGAGCATCATGATTTCCCATCGGTCCCTTGGACTCGTCTCCCTGCTCTTCGTGCGCTCGCACCCGAGTTTTATGACTCGATTCCTTCGCACCCAAGCTGGCCCATGGTCATCATAAACTTTATCCGCGATCCCGAAGTTGGCATCTTCGCACGCGTGAAGCGACCCGAGAAGGGTACTCCGCTCAGTGGCCAGGTCACCCCGAGCGGGAGCTCCAGCGGGCTGGAGAAGGACTGAGGAGGATTCCATCAATGGACTGACTGGCGATCCTTTACTAATGGTACTCTGTAAATTTGAGTTTCGTAATGGAACAGTTGATGCACTGAAACGTGACGTCGGTAGCGCTCTTGCTGCAGCTCGCGGGGTCGTCCTCGATCGACTCCTGTGGCTTCGTGCTCATGTATCCCACCCAGAGATCTTTCATGCATCATCCCTGGATGCTGTCCAACGCATTCGATTGCCCCGAATCATTCGACACGGCTTCGACGCGACCATACATATGACTTGGTAGGATCCTCGGTAGGTCGCCTACTGTTGTTTGGGAAGTGGTCTTGCATTTGCACCGCGTGTACTGATGGGTCTCATCTCCTGCTATCGGTTTTGTATTGATTTGTTTCGAGTCACTGCCTGCGCAGCTCGCTGCGCATCCTTTCCGCCTCGTATCCCACCCCTTTCGACACTCTTGCCATCGCTATGGCACCTCCCATTGTCCTCGACGCGTTCGTCACGACGCCGCTGCTATTCCTCTTGCCTTCCGGACATTCAGTATCGCTGTGGGGATCGCCCGGTTTCGTCGTCCAGATTGTCTGGCTCGTTTAGAGTCCTCCCGGGCGAGTCTTGATCACTCATGTGCTCCGAATGTTCGCGGACGCGCTCTGACATATTTCAGAGCTTCTTTGGCCTGTTCCTGGCATCCTCCTCACCCCCTGACGGCTCCCGACGCATCCGCATCGCCTCTGGTAGGTGCGACTTTGGAGCTTGTGTCTGCCACACTCTCCCTCGAGCTTGACTTCGGGGGACTCGTTCGGTCGTTGCGCGCGCTTGTCGGGTGGCCGCGGTGGCGTCGGTAAGTCGTCTGGCGCGTTATCGGAGATTTCTTGATGCTGATGAGTGTCGTTTGCAGTTAGTACCTCCGCTGGTGTCGTTCATTGCGTTATCGCCGCCATCTTGTCCACCACCTTTACCCCTACAGCCCTCTGCGTTGCCCGTATCGCCGCGCGATTTGTTCGTCACGCTTGGGCGGCCTCGTGGCTCGTCTACCGGACTCGCCACCTTCTCTTCGTCGTGACCTCTCGTACCACCTCTTAGATCGTCCTGCTCGCATCCCCTGGTGGGTGCTCGTCATTCTCCCCGGTTGGTTCGTGCAACCATATTGTCATGCGAATCGTCCGTCGCGTCTGCATGATCGCTCGACGCTCAGGCCCTCGACACGTTCGAGCTATTCTGATTCTCTCCACTGGCGTCGTGGCATCCCGGATCATCTACGACATTCTGAGCTGTGTCCTGACCCTTTCTCTGTCTGATTCTTTGTGTAGTCGTCCGACTTGACTACATGACCGCTCGCGCCGCAAGACAAAGGCCTTCCCGTGCCTAATAAAGTAACCCATGCTGTAAGACACTTTTTGGGATCGCTTAAAAGGCTTATCAGCCAATGGGAGGGTTCGCTTAGTTGCGAAGAGTTGCTGGACCACTGCCTACCGCTCATTTCAGCTGCGCCACTGATGGGGCTCCCGAACTAGCTCTAATTGTCGAATATCTTCGGAGTTTGACGATAATGATGATACTCCTTTTTGTTCATCGCTGTCCTTTCAATCATTCAAGTTGTCGGTTGCGACTCAAGTGTCGGTACAGCGACGCCATGAAACCAGCCAGCCGCGAAGACGTCGGTACGTCCTTGCGCTCGCCTGCATTTTTATTCGGTCCACCTTGCCCAGATTTTAGCTATTTTGGCGGCGCAGAATCGCTCATAGAGGGTAAACGCTCCCCCCGACGCACAGTCGTCGCGTCTCCAACTGTAGACGACAATGGCAGATCTCACTCAGGACCTCCCCTGGACCCCGCCGACTTTCTCTGGCTGATGACCGAAGAGCCCCACCGCTCTCGGAGAATGGCAATCATGAAAGCCCATCCAGACGTCGTCAGGCTCATGGGCCATGAACCTCTCACCAAATACGTCATCCTGGCTGTCGTATCTCTACAGATTTTCATCGCCATACAACTCCGGCACTCTCATCCTCTCTCCTTTTGGTTCTTGTTCCTCGCGTACGCGATCGGCGGCACCGCGACTCATAACCTTTTCCTTGCCATGCATGAGATCACCCACAACCTTGCTTTCAAAGGCATCGACACTAACAAGGCATTGGCTGTCTTTGCGAACCTACCCGCCGTCATACCTTTTGCTTTTTCTTTCAAGGTCTGACGTGCATGGTACTACATACACATGCTTGCTCACCTATCACCGAAAGAAATATCACTTGGAGCATCACAAACATCTCGGTGAAGATGGTATAGACGTGGATCTTCCCACTCGCCTTGAGCTTCTTTGTCTCAACAACGTTCTTGGCAAGACTTTCTTCGCGTACGTAACCTTGTCCCTCCACCATATCAGCAACACCTCATCCCCCCGAAGCACATTTCAGATATTCTTTTATGCCTTGAGACCTGGCTTCGTTCGCACACAAAAGCTCACCAAATGGCACTTCATCAACCTGGTCGTCCAACTCGTGTTCGACTATGTCCTTTTGCAAACATTCGGCATTCGACCACTCTTGTACTTGCTCTTCTCCAGTTTCTTTGCTGGTAGTTTACATCCATGTGCCGGTCATTTTATCGCCGAACACTACGTTTGGGATGGTCTCAACCAAGAGACCTATAGCTATTACGGCCCCCTTAACATTCTTACCTACAACGTACGTTTGTGTCCCTCGGCTTGTCCTGCTGGCTGACGCTTGCCGATCAGGTGGGATATCACAACGAGCATCATGATTTCCCATCGATCCCTTGGACCCGTCTCCCTGCTCTTCGTGCGCTCGCACCCGAGTTTTATGACTCGATTCCTTCGCACCCAAGTTGGCCCATGGTCATCATAAACTTTATCCGCGATCCCGGAGTTGGCATCTTCGCACGCGTGAAGCGACTCAAGAATTCCGAGCGGGGGCTGCAGCGGGCCTCGGAGAAGGACTGACGAGGATTCCATCGATGAATGGACTAGCGATTTTACTCATGGTATTCTGTAAATTTGACTCTCGCCAATGGAACGGTTGGATGTTGATGAAACATGACGTCGGTCTCGCCGAATATGAACATTTGTTTTCCGACTAACCGACAATTCATCAACACAGGAATGCTGACAGCCTCATGTATGCAGCCCCAGGAGGCTTGAAAGCCTCGTCGACCCTTTTCCCTGCTTCTTTCTTGACGCTCATCGACTCTATCAGGCGGAACAACAACATGAACAACGTGCCACTCAAGTCCGGACACGCCCTGGAAGTCCCGATGGCGCCAGTGACGGGAAGGCGTCAAAACAGGATCGACACCGACAAGGTCATCGAGCGTCCATACCTTCCCCGCGCGTCTGTCGCCCCAAGCGCTGAACACCCCGAAGGGAGTACCCGCCACTCCGAAAAGTACTCGGACTATGTCAGTACTTTTTCCATCTAACATCTTTCAGTCTCAACGACCCTGCCGCTTTAGTCTGTCATGCAGCAGCATTGCGTGTATTGGGATAGGGACGGCGATGGCGTCATTTGGCCGATTGATACCTGGCGGGGGTTCCGCGATCTCGGGTTCAATCTCTTGTTCTGCTTCCTAGCGACGATCGTGGTCCACGTCACACTGTCGTTGCCTACCAGGTCAGTCGATCGATGGTGGCGGCACTCTTAACCTTGACTCTTTTTTTTTTGTCCAGACTCGCCATTAGCTACATCCCGGACCCCTTTTTGCGCATCTACATAAAGACCATCCACGCTGACAAGCACGGATCCGACTCGGGCGCATTCGACACCGAAGGCCGCTTCGTCCCGTGCAAGTTTGAGGACATGTGGACCAAGGTCCGTGCATGTCCGCACAAGTTCTGGTTCCACGAACGCTGACGCTTATGTAGTACAATACGACGAACCCCAAGGGCATGCCTCGTACGTCGATGAGTCTGTACGAGCTCTGGCTGTTCATGCACGGGAATCGCCTTGCGATGGATCCATTTGGATGGGTCGCCGGGTTCTTGGAGTGGGTGACCACGTTTTTGCTTGTGCAACAGGACGGCATGGTTGACAAGGAGGACGTGCGGCGGGTGCTTGACGGATCGCTGTTCTTCGAGATTAAGCTTGCGCGAAGGAGCGAGCAGGGCTGGAACAAGGGATGGGGTTTGGGCGGGGACGGGTTTATTGGTGGGGAGAAGCTGCTTCCGTTTGGGCTCTGAGTTGACCGCGCAGGTCGCCTGCCAGTGGTGGCATGCGCGTATGAACACTGGACTTGTCGACTACCATGTATTGATTTTTCTTGACATCATTATGGTGTATGTTTGGGGTGTGTTATAATAGATGAGCTGAGACATTGGAAGCGTCCATAAATGACGATCTCGAACTCGTCCGCCTCCCCCAGCTTGGCTGCACGCACGCCAGTCAACGATCCCGTGCCCACGATCATGGGGCGTACCTAACTGGTCCCCGCGAACGCAACCCCGAGACCGGTGGGCCGATGGTCATGTCGACGTAGAGCTGGGAGATGGCGGTTTATCTGGCGAGGGCGAGAGTCGTACCCTGTTAGGCGCACGGTGCGCGGGAGGCGACCGGATGTGCCGAGGTAGTTGATGTCTGCGGCGGCTTCTGAGAGGGCCTCGACGAGTGACGCGATGGGACGTTGTTTTATGCGCGCATTGCCCGCGATAACAGTGCGACCCGATAGATACGGGTTGGCAGAGGGCGAGACGAGGGTGCAAACGGTACATAGTGACGAAGCGAGCGGCGGTGCCAGCGTTCCCGAGGTAGAGTTCTACCCCGGGTGGAGGAAGCGAAAGCTTGCCACCGGAACCGGTGACAATGAGGGTTTCACCATTGTCGGTCCACTCGAACGCGGCTGCCTATGGGGGAGTTACCAGCGGGTAAGGAGTGGGAGATATGACAACGCACCTGCAAAGCCGCCATGATAACCTGGGAGTCATCCGAATGGAACAGATTCTTCAACTTGCCATTTGAGAGCGCTGCGAGGACAAGGGTGCGATTGGAAATGGATTTGGAACCCGGTGTGGTGAGGACCGCGTTACCATCGGTTCGGTGCTCAGAATCGCCCGTCACTATTTGAGAGCATCATACTCACACGCTCACCTTTTTGCTTTCTCCTTCAAACTTATGGCACCGATTCATGTAGCATCAGTATACGTGCCACTCGTTTTTTCTCAGAGCTGCCAGGCTGCCCATTAGCCGCATAAGTTCACCAAGCCGTGGCTGGAGTGAACTGGCAAAGAAAGTCATCCAGCGCTGTCGTCTAGAAATTAACACACTTTGTAGGCCCGGATCGGTGAAGTCGTCGAGGGTTGCCAGGTCGTCAGGCTAGTACTCTTCCGTGGTTGATGCTTGTGTTGACGCGTGAGATCTGTAAGTTTATTTTTTCTTATTCATTTAATTGCTATCGGACCCCTGTAGGTATAGGAGACTCTGCCCTTTTCGCTGTGACCATTCCCGCTCACTATAAACCACCTCGTGCCTGTCCACCCGACTGGAGAAGAGAGGAAAGGACAGGAATCATCAAGGTTGGTGCGAAAATGATTATTGCTGTGAGGCTGACATGGCTAACATGGCTCGTTCTCAGCTCGTTCCATCCTCGTTTAGATTCGGGCTACTGACCCCGCATCCTAGAACCTATCTGTTCGTTCAATCTCTCTTTTCACCTGCTCCATCTTTAACATGTCTGACTCTCCCCAGGACGAGAACACCCTTCGAGCTGCCACTGCAAAGAAGCAGCCCGTCACCCAGAATCACTTCGAGTCTACTCCTGTCATAAAGAAGTACGGACCAGACTTGGCTTTCACGTCCACTGTAGCCAATTCTGAAAACATTAAAAGGCAACTTGCATCGGAGATGGAAGGTCGTTGGTTTGGTGCGATGCCTGTCGATGATTTCCTTGAAACGTATCTCGCCAAGAACTTGCATCCGCTACCAACCCTTGCTGACAATCCGTTCGGTGCCGTCCCCAGCAGCGGGATGGAAAGTGCGCACTATGACCCATTCGTGAGTACCCATTAATTCTTCTCACCAAACACTGTCGTGACAATGACTGCTCTTGCAGATCACTGCAATCTCTGGATGGATCCCTCACCTACAAGCTGTAAACACTAGTACCAAGCAAGACACCGAACATAACCTGAAGCTCAAGCCTGACATCTCTGTCTACAATCGTGTCGCGGGTGTGGCAGCCCCAGATAAGACAGATTTCGCCCGGATGGAGCTTTGGATGGAGTTCAAAACAAATTCCAGTGGAGTGGCCTTCCACGATCCTCGAGATACCTCGAACACATCGCGTCTTTTGGCGATTGAGCATGGATCATTCACACCAGACACCGTGGACGGAATCAATGCCCGTGGTCAGCTAACACTTTATGCTGGTGCTCACCACAGCCTACAATTCCGCCACTTCTCATTCTCAGTCTCTGTCGAAGGCGATCGTGCACGATTTTTGCGATGGGACCCTTCTGGTACAGTCCTGACTGCAGCGTTCAACTACCGCACAAACCCTGAAATCATGGCTGACTTTTTGTGGCGATTTGACCATCTTGGTGCCCAGGGTCGTGGTCATGACGAATCCATCCGACCGGTGCAACTCGCAGATGACATCGATGCTCGTGTGAGAGAGAAGCTAAACATCAAGGATAAGAAGACTCCCCTGTTCGAGTATGATGTGTGCAGCCTGGAAGGAGTGGGTCACGCCTATGGACCCTGGCCGTCATCTCAAAATCGGTCACTCGTCAGCCGGTGTACTCGCAGTTTATCCGCTGTTTGGATTCCGAATGCAGATGCGAACAGCAGGTCAAATTCATGCGCCAAGAGTGAGCCTGCCCATGATGCCGAGGATGAGAAAGACCCATGGTGTAGAGAGCGCCTCATTTTTTTGAAAGATACCTGGCGATTCCTCTCCAACTCGCCGGGCATCAAAATCTTACCAGAGCATGAGATTTATGCAGAGCTGCATGTTGCCAAGACGCCAAACATTGCCAAGCTGGTCACGGGTGGAGATGTGGAAGGTGGCAAGACGAAAACACAAGAGATGGTCGATGCTCCCTGGTTATGCGTTCGGCCGCAAATATCCCCATCCCAGCACTATCGCCTCATCCTTGGTACCATAGGACGCTCACTCACAACATTCAGGTGCACGAAAGAGCTTGTTACTGGTGTTTTGGATGCAATAAAAGGTGTGCTTATGCTGTACTATGCACAACCGAGCACCACTGACAGGTAAACAAAGCTCACTGGCATGCATTCAATGTAGCGAAGATTTTGCATGGCGATATTAGTGTCGGGAACATTATTGTGACTGACTCGGGCAACGGATTATTGACTGATTGGGAATTAGCAAAGCGGACAGATGAGGTTGGGAGCAGGCGACCCAATCGCACGGTGAGCAATCCATTTCGATATCAACTCATTAGCACGCTGACAACAAATTTGATAGGGAAATTGGGAGTTTTTGTCTGCTAAACTACTTCAGAATCCTGGCAGCA
Organism: Xerocomellus intermedius; assembly: GCA_038090955.1. Taxonomy (NCBI): domain Eukaryota; kingdom Fungi; phylum Basidiomycota; class Agaricomycetes; order Boletales; family Boletaceae; genus Xerocomellus; species Xerocomellus intermedius. The sequence continues at coordinate 21,134 of JBBPNP010000081.1, forward strand.
GGCACGTGCTTGCAGACGATCTCGAATCATTTCTCCACGTGCTCGGATGGACCACTCTACGTTTCCTCCCTGCCATCGACTCATATACACCTCTGTTTCGTGGCCGAGACATGGTCAAGTTTGATGAACAGGACAGGCTGGATGCGAGCACAAACGTGGGCGGAGATGCCAAATCCTCTACATTGGGGTCGGGGCAATATCCCTCACAACGATTCCAACCTCGAAAGCCCACTCCACTTTATGGGCTCATCCGGAAACTAAGTTCCCCTTTCAAGTCATTGTATGCTGTTGACCCTCCGGAAAATGTTGGCTGTGCAGACATGGAATGCTTGAAATCCTCTGTGTGGTTCATGACGACCATCAAGCTTGCATTGGAAGAGGGGACCTGGCCGACTGATGATGGGGCTGCTGAAAATCTCCCCATCATCATCAGCAAAACATTTTCTACATCTGGACAGGACATTCAACGTGCTATCCAATTGTTGGATGCAGCCAATCAGTTGGCAGAGTCGAAGATGGCGAGGAGCTCAAAGCGCACAGCAAGTCCGGCACCAGAACCAAGTGCAAAGCGGCACCATTCCATGTCTGCTGCGCCCGGGTCTGGGAATTAGTTCTGTCTTCCAGGTTTCTCTGTATTTCTCGGGTTGAATAACAGTCATTGGATGGTAGTAAGATTGCCTAATTAATTGCAAGGTACACGACCTGGCAACCCTCTAAATGTGGCGGGAGGATGGCGATTTTTCACTGGCAAAGTCACGCCACAAATTGCAGGCTTGAATTTCATCTTGTCTACGTCGCCATCGGTTTGAGTTGCCACAGCGATCTTGCCGCCGTGACGGTTTATGTGAGGCGACTAACCATATCGGCAGATAGATGCATACTGAATCCTGGCATTCAGCAGCAGATCCAAGATGATTTCCACCGGTGACCGTACTGCGGAATCCATCGTCACCCTTCCACAACTTTGCAAGTCGATGGACGCAGCGTATACTTGCTCATCTGACATGTATTTCAGGGAGCCATCTTTGCCAGTGGGCCGCTCATCGCCGATCCATTGAGCGAAATGTGCGGTTGGTGACCGGCCTACTACGTGGCATCGATGGCAGGATTTCAAGTTACCAGTCAGTCGCTATTCACCCTGCTTGGGTGCCGAGCACTGGCAGGCTTCTGGCGTTTTCTCTCTCTATGGCGGTTCACTCTCGGACATGTTCAATTCTCGTGAACGCGCGCCGCTCGTGGCCCTCTTTACCATCATGCTGCAGGGTGCGTCCACATTTCGTCCTGCGCCAGCATCGCTCTTCGGCGCGGTTGTACCCTGGCGTTGATTGATGGGGTTTATCACCGTCCAAGCCATTTCTCTCAAACCCATTGTGGAAACTACCAGGCGGGGCAGAGAAGGGCCCCTTGCCTCCCAACTCCTGCCGCCACGCATGCACCGACTAACGATGGTAATGCGGGCGTGCACATCACCCTCACCATTCTGGGTTCCGAATCCATTTCCGATCGCGCCCTTGTCCTCGCAGCGCTCTCAAATGGCACCGTCAAGTTGAAGTATCTACTCCATTCGGATGACACCCACTGGGTTATGATGACGGCATTGCAGGCATTTTATCGTTGACGTATCCGGACGTCTTGCCCGAGTTGGCGACTATCTCCGGGCTCAGTGCGGGCGTGGACGCGCTCGAGCTGCACGTTGACCTCCTCCACGAAACGGGCTCTACGAACCCAATTTCATCGCATACGTCCGTCTGGCAACAAGTTTCTGCGCTGCGACGCGTCCCCATCGTCTTCACCGTCCGCACGATCGCACAAGGCGGTGCGTTCCCCGGCGGCGCGAAAAAGGAAGCCGCAGACCTCCTCAAACTCGCGCTGCGCCTTGGAATAGACCGAGTTGGCACTCTACCAGTATTATCAAGTCCTCACTACCTGCCTTCTGCCAGCCCGAAGACCACACGCTTCAAAATCTACTCTGATTTTGCATTGCGACCTCTGAGTGCCGCTCCCGGGCCGCTCGGCCGGCCTGAATTTGAGTACTTAAAGACGTAGAATTAGCATGCACCGCAGCTACCTCTTTGGAGGAACGAAACGAACCTTACGCGCCCGATATCACGCCGCGGGTTTTGGCAAAATATATCCACAAAGAAAGTGTACGGTTGACCAAATATTGGTGATGATCGCAACACAAAAGTATAACATAAACATGTTCCTGCCCAATCGCAGCAGCGTCATTGATCCTCTGTTGCCTGTTAAAAATCATCAAATTTTCTTACCAGCGGTATCAGCACGCGCTAGAAAATGCAGCATGTTGCGTGGCGGTATCATCACGATTGCAAGCGGGAAACCTTTTTCAGCCGATAGTAAGCATAAACAGACAACACGACGCACGCATGTTGGCTGTGTCTAAATGGAAGAAGAATGTGAAATATCGCGAAAATAACATGTGCGAGTATCATAAGTCCAATGTAGTGTGAAGAATCGTCTTACTCCTTGGAGAATGCACACCAAGAAGAGTGCCATATCGTACAAACGAGAGTGTGAGGCTTAAGCCATTATATCAACGAGAATAGTAATGATGCCAAGGACTGTTACAGTCAGCGCCCAACGATGTCCAGAGGGGGGGGAACTAACCGATCTCAATACCGATCAAAGCAATGACAATCTGTTCAAGACGCTCTGCGTGCCTGCTCGAGACCGATTCCTTGAGGAGTTGAAGCATGTCCTGAAGGACCTGTTGTTACTCCAATTGTCAGCAACGGCTGCACAAGACGCGTTAAGCGAGCCGGAACGGGTTCAACCGACCTCTACACGGGTGTTCAACAAATCGATGCGTTGGGGAACCTCTAGGTAACTTCTCGCAGCTTCATACAGAGGTTGCAAATCGGGGTACGTCTGTCTTTTTTTGTTAATATCCGCGGATAACAAACGCACCCACGTGTAAAAAAACTGCATACCCAAAATATTTCCTGCAAAAAAAGTCGTTCGGAAGTCAGGGGGCCAGTCCGACGCACGGTGGGCGAAGCAAACGTACCGGTGAGTCCAGTACGGATCCGACGGTGTTGATGTTTGTGCGTAAAATGAAGAGCTCTCCCGTTTTACGCATGATCTCTATTCTTCACGCGTTCGCGATACATGTCGCGAATTCGAAAGGCGGGAGAACGTACCTTTATGGGGCATCCCGATCTTCCCTGTTTCTGAAAGTGTTTCGGGTATGTCCTTGGTTTCTTCTATTTTTGAGGATATGAGATCCTCAAACTGGACGAGAGCAATTGGTCAAGGATCGCCAAAGAACAATATCAAACATACCAATGATATCTTGACCGATTGCGAGAGGGCATGTGATAATGACAACTTGGTCCTAAGTACGGTCCGTGGTGTTATGGCATAACATAACAGGGGATATGAACGAACTGACATATATCCCGAACCATGCCGGAGAGTGATGACATCGTTATATATGCTTTTCGGGAAATCAGTTTTGGGTTACTCGGCTTAGATCTCCGGCTGGGGAAAATAAAAATACACATACCGACTATAATTTGCATAGTAATAATTCAAATCTTCCATCTCAACGTCATCGGGACCTAGGCAAAATGTTCACAAACCATCATGTCCCGGCGTCCACGCGGCTTACCCAGTCTATCTACCTCGAATCGTCGTCTAATAAATCGTTACTGGGATACCCGAGAAACATAACAGACGGGCCTTACATGGATGCGAGGAAGCGTTTCTCTTGAGCCTCTGTCATGCCCCAAATCACCACCGTGCCATAGCCAAAGACAAATATCTCTGCCTCGTTGGGCACGGCATGGAACTTGCTCCGTTTCTTCTTGGCGGGGTAAGCGTTACTTGCATCGGACGTCGGCGGGTTCAACTCGGCAACGCCTAGCAAGTCCCCCGTTTGATTACTTCGCTTCACCTGGACGTCCGAGTTGCTCGACGGCTCGTAAGCATACGGGGTGTAAATCACGTCGTCGATGATCTTTGCATCCGTCCGGTACGCAGCGCGTCTCGCATTAAAGAACCTCATGAGTTCAGGAAGCAGGTACGATCTATCATCCCGCCGTCAACGCTCGGCAACCCTGCGGGGCGAAGGAGAGCCCAGGGAGAAACGTACTGGGCGGTCGCATAGGCAGTCACCCTCGGTAGCGACTTTGCCTTCTTCTTGGTCAGCCTGAGGGCATCGCGTCGTGCGGTACCCTGTGGAATTCGAGAGATCTGCCGTAACCGCCCTTCGGCGCCCTCTTCGTCGTCCTCGTCAGCCTCCTCCTCTTCTTCGTCATCGCCTTCGTCCGTGTCACCAGTCACGTTCGGGCTCTCGTCGAGCTCCGGGGTGGGCCGTGTTGCTGGGCCCGGGGTTGTCGGCTGGTCAGGGAGAACCTTGAGTTTCCCGGATGTCTTGGTCGAGCGGTTGGCCCCTCGAATCTTTGGCTCCGCTTGGGTGGTGGAAGGCGACGGCGGCGGATTCGTCTTTGGGAGAAGCGGTTTTGAGGACATGGCCATAGACGCTGGAGAAAGTTCGTGCTCGTCGTCTTGCGCGGCGTTCGCGGTCCAGTTCAAAATCGACACTAGGCTTGTTTGGTCAAAAAGTAATTAATTAATTAATTACTTAGTTTACTCTTAACCATGACATCATTGCGATCGATATGTGAGCGTTGGTCAGACGGACGCAAGTACAGTACTTGGAGGTCGCGTACGACGTCGTTCACCGAAATGCGGACAGAGACGCGATCTTTCCAGACTCTGGCTCGTCCGCAGCACTCAGCACCGTCTTGCGCAAAAATCCAACGTTTCACAAGAGCGTAACGTGAGGGACATAGGGATGCCCGCGTTGCCGCTCGCTTTGGTGACCCCAACGCCTTCAGTGGCTCGCGCGCTGATACGGGTGCTGCCAAGACGAATCTATCGGAGCCATCGCGAAACCTAAGCTGGTCAGGGGCAGGGGCAAAATAAACCTGGAGCCCCATCAGGCTCGCCAAGCCCGCCCGTCAGAATTCAGAACATGGTAATACATAACGCATTCATGTCCGGTTGTCGGCCCGCATCAGTCCAACTTTGGCTCTGAAACGGTTCGTTGTGATTTACGTTTTGCGCGCGATTCCGAGACATAACAATGATAACCTATAGTGGTATTGGACTCTCCTTGGGAATCGGGGGCACCAATCAGCGCCTAGGTTTTACATCGTGTCGGTCCCTGTGTTTCGCACTCGAGCACCGCACGCGTTGGTCGTCGTCATGTCTGTTGCCCGCCCGACTGTAACACCGAATTAGACCGGGGACCAGTGGATACAGTGTAACTAGTAATCATATCGTACCTAAAGGAACCAAAGTCCTCGGCCCCAAGGAACGACTGCCTGAAAATACTTACTTTGTCCGCGGTTGATTGCCACGCTACCTCCGTTTGTAGATGGAGGCTGAGCGCGGATTTGGCTTAGATCTATAAATCTCGTAGTCAAAATCAAACTTGTCGAGGACTTCCGTGATAAGTTAGTTCCGGCGGTACGGTGCCTCTCCATTCTGCGTCAAAAGGATAATGGACACCGTCCTGATTGGTCCACGAACCTTCATTGCGGTGTTTACTAGGGTTCAAGCTGGGCGCAAGGGGAACGAGGCCAGACCACCCAAGTACAACTAGAACGTCGAACCCCGTCTAGAAACACAGGAGGACAGCACCAGCATTCACTTGAAAAGAATCGAGACCACAATGCAGTAGATTCGCCCCGGTATCTTCCGGTATCCTCCGCCATCATTGATGTGAAGAGCCCATCCTGACATTAGGTTCGCCCTCAGGTTGGCAGTTTCTTGTTCCTTCCGGGGTAGTCACCCCCTTCTTCGTCCCTGCGCCTTTTCCCGAGATTCTTTTTGCCGCAGCCAAGCCGATCCATCCGAAGTGGGTTCAGGATGAAACATGGCGCCCGCGGATCCGTCGAGAAAAGAAGGGTGATTACCGTATATACCAAGAGCATATGCTACCTTCATCGGCTGGAGAGTTCTTTTTCCACCGTCTCGTAAAGATGGGTAGCGGGTAGTCCCGACAACGATGGGGCCAGCATTATACTGCACACTCAGAGTTGCCAAGTGCAGAGCATATACGAACTGTCGGAGAATACGGAAGATTCCACGCATTTAAATTCACCAAAACGAAACTCAATACTTAAAACTTTGGCTATCGGAACAGATTCTCACCTTGTCTGGGAAGGCAGCTAGTTCGGGACAATATTTACGTACGAGCATGCCGGGCTTGTCGAATCTTTCAGGAAAGGAGACCACCCCATAGATACGATCTGGACCTAATATTAGTAAATCCGCAGAGCAATTACCGCTCGCGGAAATTTCACAGTACTGCGAGAAAAATGCAGAGCACGATAACCCTGTTAATGGGTCAAATGTGAGCCCTTCGGTACGCCCGCCGTGAGCATGGAAATAATGTACACATCCAATTTCCGGGATTCGAGCAAGGAGCCCAGTCGATAAGCCACCCTGTGAATAAAAACCCCATGAGCCTGTATTTCTGCCGGCACAGTCACCGAGCATCGCACTCCCTTACCGTCAAAGACCTCTGCTCCGTGCTCCCAGGAAACGTAACATTGCCCACGAGTGAGGAAGCACTAGTAACCAACTGAGATGAGATCGCTGATTAGCAATTTTCATTATGCCTCACCGCCACCGCATGATGCCGTGCAAGACGACGTATCCACTCTAGTCGAAGTTACTTAACGCATGATTGCGTCAATCCACGGAAAACCAGTCCTTCCTCCCCTCAAAATTCAATAATTTAATCGATGGAGGCGATCCTGATAAATTTTATCCATCAAACGCACCCATGCGGCCAGTCGCTCCTCGTCAATGGCATTCCTGAGAGGTCGTGGAACGATTTTTCGTCCATTTTCATCATATTCGTTCTAAATGTTGAACGATCAGCAACGGGTGCGAATATCTGAGTAAGGGACACAAAAATACCTGCAGCCCCCAGTCAGTGCACCGTGGTTGAGTTCAGTCAGTGTGCGTGAACACCCCTAATAAAATAATATCATCAGAAAACCAAATTGCCTGCAGATAGCGTTTCCGCGGATTTGACCAAATGATAATCCCTGGGCACACTCTGCGGCGTAATACATCTCTCTAAACTGGAGCTGGACCTCGAGGTTCTCAGGCGCTGGAGCACCAAAAGAACGTGTCACTCGATAGGAACGCAAGCATGAGGACAATTTGCGCGAAGTACGCACGGTCAGTGATCCGAATACCTTTTTTTTTCTACCTCCGACCGCTTTCCACTTGGTTATGCAGTCCCTGACACACCAAAGGAATTCGCGTGGCCCAAGACAACCGAATTTCATTAAGGAAACTGTAATTTCCGATGATTCAAGCCCGTCATACACCTGGACTTCACTCCTCGAGCGCACACGCACCAAAAGGGTCGTGGCTGGAGGATCAAAGGCTGCAGGACTCGTCTTTCGCTTCGAGAAAGTACCGACACGCTCTGCATCTTCACAGAACGCAGCCAGTCTTCTCAGTGCTTCTGACTCACCACCCCTGATGCTCGTTGTAGCAAGGGGTAAACCAAGCTCCTTGAGAGTTGGAATTTCAAAGTCCCCTCGGGAACCAGCGAACGAGTCTCAATTGTTAGGTCATGAAGTGTCTTTGGTAGCGTGATCGGTGAGGGAATCATAATTACCATAACAAATTACCTCCGTTTCACGATCTCCAGCGTTGAGATCGACATCGAGGTGAACAGGATGTTTCGTACGTGTGAACATCGTACCCCCCGGAGGTGGAATATATTTGGGGGGCGGAAGACGACACTCGGGAGCCGGGAAATCCCTGACAGCCTGAGGAAGAAACGGGGGCATAAGACACACGAACCCATTCGTTTGACAGGTGTAAAGTACCGAGCGCCATGAGGAAATGGCCAGCGTTGCATTCCCACCATGCGCATCCACCACGGCGTGAGGGTCGCACAACGTATGGCCTAGGATATATCCAACACCTGAACACCCGCGGCAAGTATACGTGATTTGACGTCTGCATCTCGCGCTGTCCTTCTCGAATACGAGATGCGTAATGCGCCACGCTGAACACATGGCCGCCGGGCCGGGATCACGGTCTGGGGAGGTCCGCGGATGACATGGAGCTTGGTCTTCGGGCTGCATGCAGCGAGGGAGCGAGATAGGTCGCGCATGCTCTCCAAAGGATGGCTTATTCTGGTCGTAACTGCACGTCACGATCAAACAGAATCTTTCTACTATAATAGGCGTGTCAAAAACGTACCTATTCACACCTACTTTGTGAGCAAAGACATACTTATTCCGGCTCACAGGTTCATATTTACAAAGCTTGCTTGAAAATCGGGTGAATAGGGAGATCATTTTGAAGGAACGTACCGGATAAAACACGTCTGGGTTCAGATTGAGCGCTGCGGGGAGAGCGGGTGAGTCGTTTAGACGGAGATCTGCGTGAAACGAGTACAGGACACGAGCGGGAGGCTGGGACATGTTACACGACCAGACAGACAACCGCAGTCTCAACCGTCCGGACCCAGCCCCCCTCCAATTTATTTCACAGGCATGATGCCAGCTGCAACGAGTCAAATGGTTCCGAGTCCAAGTTTGAAGTTGCTGACGAGGTGTTTTTCATGTCACGTGCACTCCCTCAGTACAGTTTGAACAATAAAATCACATTCGGTCCAATATTGTGCGTGTGCGATAGCGTACAAAAGCTGCGAAAAGAGCAAAACAAACTCCAGAGTGCAAGTCCATAATCTATATACGTGAGGGTCCAATCTAGAATGCGCAACAAGGTGGTTCGAGTCGTCGAGTGTGGTGCAGAAACAGAGTCCGTCGAGTGCCGGATGACGAGATGCTGGGAACACTAGAATTTCATTCTACCTGAGAATGAGTGCGAGGGCGAGTGTCCAGAAGTGATAATCCCTTTGGGCATGGTCGACGTGAGTGTCTGCGTGGAGAAGCGCTGCAGGAATTGCTCGTCGATGGGATCCCGTCGCGGGTATGCGAGGTTTTGGAGATAATCGAGAGGCACCAGCTGTTCCGACAAGTGAACGGGATGTATCCTTGGACTCGGGGTCGCCGGCATGGATGACGATGACGAGGGGGGCGAGGGGCAGTTGAACGACGCGTGCCCAGCGAGGCTATCTCGAAACCGTGCGTGATCTCTGCTAGCAATCAAATTAGGTTCCGAGTACGTAGTTTGGCGGATGCCACTTGAGGTGTAATGAGGGTGTTCGACCGATGACGGCAGAGAGAAGGTAGTTTTCCGTGCGCCCGGAGCTTCTGACAGCTCCAATTGGGAAGCATTGGCCGACGTGGGGAACTGGGTGTAGATGGGTGCGGGGACTTGGGACTGGTAGAAAGAAGGCCGAAGAGATTCCGAGGTCGAGATGACGCCTTCCATTGGCGCTTGTGACATGCGCTTTGCCACGACGGACTTTGGGAGATCGTCATCTCTCCGGGATTTGCCATCTCGGCGGGCACTACGGAACCATCCGTCTGGGACGGGGACGTCACCGATCCCTTGGACATTATCGATCGTGTCAAGTCGATCAAGTCTTTGTTGGCTAAAGTATGCCGCTATCAAAGAGGAAGATTGGCCATCCGACTGCGGAGATTGCCATGAAACACGTACTGAGGTGCCACTTTCTGAAGATGCCTCGTGGGCGGTCATCGGGCAAAGAAACGCGCACACTATACGTTTGCTTTATTAGACGTTCAGATTCGCTGGTTGCGCGCGCTCGAGGTGAGGGGTACATGCTGTATATGTGACAGGGTTAATGTAATGGAGGTGATCGGATTAGGTTACGTGGACAATAAGGGCGCGACCAGGTGGGAAGTAAGGCAGGGAAGTAGAGAAAAAGGGTATAGTGACTGACCTAATCATTTGCGCCCAAGGGGTAGAGGCGCTGGTTGGATCATCACTCACGTCGCACTCCTTCTGGTGGTAGAAAAGAAAGTCCTAAAGAAGGATAAATGGATGAGAGGATGGGTGGTCACGGGACCTACGTCACGAACTCGGCTAGGGCCCCAGCCCATGCCATCCGTCCTGAGGTGAGATGAGAAAGGGCGCGAGGAGACGGGGAGGGGAGACAGACCATCGCTCCATACCCAGGCCGGTTGCCTCTGAGTTGGCACTGCGCTCCTCCCAGACATATACATTTCCGGGGACGATGGCGCGGCGCTCCTCCGCATCGAGGCGGCGCGTTATGAGGGGTATGAAGTTGCGCGCGACGGCATAGAAGACCTGGAGGGCATCTCTGGTTGAGCGGATGCGGACGTTCTGGAGGGAGGGGTGCTGCATGGGGGGATGAGAAGGAAGAGATGGGGGTGACAGGGCCAGCTATATATTGGCAGGGAGCCATATGTAAGGCGGGGTGTAGAGGAGGCGGCCCAAGTTGGAAATTATTTAAAGTTTGAATTGAGTTAGCACATGCAGCTCGTTGAAAAAAATGCACAACGTTTAGATTTGTGGGCGAATGATCGGGCGCAACATTTTTCGACCGCCCAGTTACTTTTTCCGGTCATGCGGCCGCCAAGCTGCATCCGTCCCTTTCAACCGCCAGCTCAACGTTGCACTCCCGCTCTGCCAGCTGGCTCATTTCAAAGTCTGAATAAACCCCCGAACATGCCCTCCTAGCCCAGAACGTGGTCCCGGAGATCGGCGGTATCAGAAAGTCAAAGACCAAAAGGTAATGGAAGCTCCTGGAAGCACCCTATTCTCCCAAAACGTCGACGTCTCTTACGCTCGACCTGTCTACATGGCTCCATCAAACCTTGAGCTTGATCAGACGGATGCGAGGCATCCCTTTCTGTACATTACGCTACATTTATGAATTGTCCCCATTCAAATACTCGTGCCCAAATTTTGGCACCAACGTTAATTCTCCTAGGCGATGCCCTGTCACCACCATGTGCCGCATCACTCCGGCCCGTATCTCAACACCGCGTAATACACCTCTAAGCGGAAATCTAGTACCTCTTGCCATATTCAATTCGGTACAGCATCTCAGCCCAGCTGCTTGCCAACCTGACGTCCCCGATCTCGGCATCTGTTTCCACTTGTGCCAACTCTCTCTCAAGTCTCCCACTTGTCTCTCCTCGATCGCACCATCACGGGATAGCTGCAAGGGTTGGCGGTGATGTCCACCTACGCGGCGGGGTGGTCACCCTAGCAAGTCGGCTCGGCTGTCCTCAGTCAGTGAGAACACGCGTCATGGGTGGAACCACAGAGCGACATGCGGTCCAAACGCCACTAGACGTTTTTCGCGTGCGTGAACTGTCGTTCCACTGGCAGTCACTCCCTTCGACAAGGAACCGCGCCACCTTGTATTCACCTCCTACATTCCAAGGAGTTCTCCGAGAACACAACCGCCGCCGAAAAACCACCGCAACTCACCAACTGACAATGACTAACCCCGGGGCGATAACCAGATCTAATCTTGACTTGTGTCCCTCTGGGAAAGGTTATTTTCGTACTTCGGACTATCCCGCCAGACTGAGTGGACATCGTACATGGATACCTGGAACCGGTTGCTCGCTCTACCCCTGCGGCCTTCCGCTTCCTGTGATGAACTGTCCTCCAATTGAGCCCGTGCCGCAGTTCTTTCGGCTGACATTCCCTGGCTGAAGCTGTGGCCCCTGAGATCTCGTTTGCTCAGTCATGTGAGCGTCATTGAATCCAAACCACAACCTTGCAAGACGTATGGTCCTCGAGGCAGTCCCCTGCAGTCCCCTCGACGTTTCCCGGCACGGGAGCCGCGAAGGTTTCGTGGTGTCAAGCCAATTCAATGTCCGAGAGACTCCGTGGCGTCCAAGCTCGCAGCGACCAATGACGATTGTCCCGGCCCACTTGCAAGGGACGTGTTTTCCACCCTCTGCCGCGGCGTCTGCCGTGCCAACTGCCATGCCAGCGCACAGCTCACATAACCATAACTTGAATCACTCACTTAAACCACATCCGTCCACAACCACTTGGCAATACGGATGGCCACCTCCCTCCGAGCCCATCGCTTTCCCACCACATCATGATGTGACCTGTGGGCGCAAATGGGTCAATGATCCCCTGTCGTCATTTAGCATGTCACACGCCCAAACGACCATAGTCGTCCACAAGTCGCGTTACGCACTCCCGGCAGGTACCAGCTGTCAGCGGGTCAGCTGAAATTCAGGGTAGGGGACGGGGATTACTCGTCCTGTAAAGCTTTCATATGACCGTGGCAACAACGCGCTCAGCTTGCCAACCCGTTCAGACCTCATGATGGACTTGTTGCTTTCGCCAGTGGAAGCAGTGGACGTGGAACGTTGGCGCGCGCACGCACGTCCGTTTCTGGGATCGTTAGTCTGTCAGAGGGTGGCTAGTCGAGGCAATCAGATCTCTGCATTCGAACCCAGATACATCGCCTTTGGGACCATCGCTGATGCAGGCTTTTGACCCGACGCCGCCTGATTATGATCTGAAGCCAAAACCCGAATCGGACGTGCATCCTGTGACAGCGTCTTTCGGACTTGGAGAACGTTTCTGCCTCAAGCTCAAGAGCATCATGCTTCTTGATGTCCCCATGCATGCCCTGCACTCCCATACATCACTGCGGACCTAGGGCCACCGGCCAATTCCCGATGAAGATCTCGTGCGCGCATCGTTAATGTCTGACATGGAGCGAATAGGTGCGTGCAGAGACATACAACGTAGAACACTCTCGACGTGTTCTTCATAAGCCACAGCTCAAAGTTTGAAGGTCAACCGCCTTGATGTGACAAAAGGGGGGGACGCAAAGAACCCCCATGCTTGCGCAACATTATCCTGTCGTAATGCAATGAGGAGGATGTATGTACAATATAAATGTAATGGATCCTATGCGATGTCTGGTGGAGGTGAGTAAACCAACTGAAAGGACTAAACGGCGGTAGAGCTGGATCGGAAGCATTGAGCCAGATCGTCGGTAAACGGATTTGGGGACGGGTCGTGTTGTCTCACACGACCAAATGGTCTTTTTGTGAAAAATGGGGTCAATATTGTGCACCGAGAAAGCGGATGGATCTTACCTCGCAATGGAAGTACAATGGGCATCAGGTCTGGAATTTCGGCATAGTGTATCTGGTCACGGAACAGGTACCGTACTCGTAATGACTTAGGAGTCTTTGGCGTCGGGTCACAAAATCCCTGTATACCCGACTACAAGGAAGCAATGAGTGCCAATATGAATATTCCAGTGCATTTCCAAAAATCACCTTGGGTATTTTGTTTGACACATATAGCTGACTCTTATGCACGAGTGCTTGAAGAGGTATCGTCACGTCTACATCAAGGCCGGCTGTTTCATTGCCCACAGACGTCGGTCCATAAGTGGCCTCCAAGATGACCAGTCCTAGCGGGGGTGAGTAAGAATAGGGGGAAAGTTGTGATCTGACGAGAATGTTACCTCCTAGCGCTTTTTCAGCATCCATATGTCTTCTCGCAGGCTCTCGCAAAAGGAGAATGGTATTCTCAGTCTCTCTCATTACCGCCGACCTCTCCTCTTTCAGCGTTCTTCGGGCAGCATCAAAGTACCTGAATCCCGGTTCAGTAAGACCCCCAAAATTTAGAGAAGCGCCAACGTACGTGGCACGCTGTGCGCGACGGCGAGGTTTGAGTATGAAATGATATCCAAGAGCCAAAGCCGTGGAAGGTATTATGATAGAATACAAAGCCAAGGTTTCATCGTTCTCTGGCGAGAGAACGATCGGCAGTGTCCACTTCTGCCGGAGATAAGATAATCTGACGGCACATTGGGTGAACGTACACTCATAGAACGTCGGGTCGCTTACTCAAGTCTCATGAACACCCCCCAGTTACCTACTCCAGCAGTGGTAGAAAAGGCACTCCTCTTTCCACTCCATTTTGCCGAGATGGAATATGCCACGCCTGGTAGACCAATTTCCACGCCTGCTTTCAGGCGAAGGGCAAGCTCATGAAGGAAAACGGAATAATTCACTGTGAAGCATGATTCTAGGCCGTGAAGAACCAGGCCATATGACCACGATCCAACACCTGCACCGAAGCCAGTAATTGACCCAGGGCCATTGTCAAACATGGGTTCGGTGGGGTCTGGGGCCTGCTTGCATTCTTCTGGTAACGTTAGGTCAAACGGCTTTGACGAGTGCACGTGCAACTCGAGACGACCAACTGGCGACCCTGGTGAGAACGTCCAAGTCGCTGACCCCTGGGTTGGAGAATGACGGAACAATCGGCGACCGACAGATATGGTCAAGAACGGGGGCAAAGTGCGCCACAAAGCGGGAATAAAACCTGTTCGTAGCACAATGGCATTGTTATTGTCGTTGAATGTCGTCGCTGCGGCGATGATGTGAGGTTTCAGAAATCCCGCTGTCAACTACAACGGGAGTGATTCACGCCCTTGAATGCTGAGCGAAAGGGTGTCGCGAACGTGTGAAACTTACCTCCAGTGCGAATCGCGGGGAAAGCTGATGCTGTAGAGTTCCCGTTAGGGTACGAGTGATGCTCTGTGAGCCCGACTGAGCATGACCAGTAAGGGCAACAGTAGTTTTGGGTCCTAAGCGCTTCTACAGGATGAGATGGAGACACCGTTTATCAGGTCAATCAGATTGGGTGACGACGGATGAGATCTGACCGTAACGTTCTGGCGGACTCCGAAACTGGTGGTCCCAACACCACGTATGCGGTTGAGAATGTTGCGGGATATCGGTTTAGAGTCATCGCCGCTCGCGAATAGGGAGGACGCGTTGATTGAACAAGTAACCGAGCCTCTGGGCTGAAGAAGCTGTTCAAGAGTCTCATGGCGGCGATCAAATTCCCATTCATCAAGGGCCGCCTTAATCTGATTTTCCGTCTGCTGAGCATCCTGGATTGGGGTATCAATATAGAGAGCCTACTTCTTCGTTATCTCTCGCTCGCAGCTCCGCGGGCCATTTCCATTTCAAACCTTCTGGGCCTGGGTATTGAGACAGGGGATTTATAAGAAGACCTGGGACGGACGGCGGATTGCGGACAGGTCTTACCCAGGCGATCATAAACTTGGCTTTTGGAGTGAGATATGAACAGCGCGGAGAGGAGAAAGGGGGTATGGTAACACACCGGAGAAACGGATCTGACAGGACTATTTTACACGACAGTCAGGGGACACGCGTCAAGATGGAACGGTGCCAAAGAGGGACTGAGAGCGACCGTGAATCTCACCTTCATAAGCCTTCTGGATGTCGAGGAATTTAGAGGCAGCGGTGTCCCTGGTGCGTTCGTCGTGTTGCTTGTCGGGGTGGAAAATGACGGACAAAGCTCTGTAGCGTTCTCTTATCTCATTCTGGGAAGCGGTGCTGGGCAAATTGAGCACGGCGCTGGGTCGAGTGTCAGTTACGAACGCGACAGGGGTCCGCTGGACTGACTAGAGGTAGTCTCTGGTGTCTACGGAGGCCATGCAGGTCAGCGCTACAAGTCTCGCGCTGGTACGTCCTGGTCATGTGACGTGTGCATGATTTCCCACGCCCCGAATGTGCCACGTTCGCGCTCAGTGTCAGCCTAAGCCTTTAACCACCACCATCATCATGGCCTCCCGCATCAACATCGGCCGCCCAGTCGCACCGAGCTACAACGCCGACCCACACGGCTTCTCGAACTCGCGCCCAACCTCGGGTTACAGAGCCGCGAACCCGGACGACCCGCTGGAAAAGCTAAGGGTTTTGGGAAAACAGGTCGAGGATGCCATCGAGGTCTACTCACAGCCCCTCCGACCCCACCTCCCTGCGATCGGTCGCTTCCTAATCGTCGTCACCTTCTACGAGGACGCGCTCAGAATTGTCACGCAGTGGAGTGACCAGCTCTGGTATCTGCGAACGTGTGTTTCTCGCTTCCTTTCTTCACCACGTACTTAACCCCCTTCAACAGCCACAGACACTTTTATTGGGGTTTATCTCATCTTTTCCTATTTCTGAATGTCATCGTATGTGTTTTTTCTTTGCTTTTTCCGTCAAGTAATCGCGACAAATCTAGGTCATGCTGGCCGCATCCTCGGCCATTATATCAAAACGTTTTACGGAATTCGCCGTCATTGGTCTCTTCTTGGTCGTCATCTCCCAAGGCTTTGGTTATGGCCTCATCTTTGACTTGAACTTTTTCCTCCGAAACCTCAGTGTGATTGGTGGCCTCGTCATGGTGTTCAGTGAAACACTCATCTCGAGAAAGAAAAACTTTGCCGGTCTACCCTCAATAAGCGAGACAGATCGCAAGAAATAGTCTGTACCGTACTTAGACTCTCTTTGGTCCCTCTGATTTTCTGCTTCTCTAGTTTCCTCCTCGCTGGCCGCGTCTTGCTCATATTCTTGTTCATTGGGTTCATTCTTCAGGGCAAATGGAGCATAGGCCGTGTATTCGTCTCTCTTTTCGGTCTTGCCGCATGCATCATGGTCGCTGTCGGCTTCAAAGCCAAGTGGTCCGCTACCTTCTTGGTCATCGTGTTGAGTGTCTTCAATGTCTTCGCCAACAATTGGTGGAGTGTACATGGCACACATCCTCAGCGTGACTTCCTCAAGTAAGAACCTCATCGACTTCTACTTCGTGTCACTTACGTGTTTCCTCCAGATATGACTTCTTCCAGACGCTCTGTGGGTCCTTTGGATGATAGCAAGATGTCCCTTGCTTACTGTTTTCCACAGCGATCGTCGGTGGCCTTATCCTTCTTGTGAACATTGGACCAGGTACACCTCTCTTGTAATATCATCACCCACCATTGACTTTTTTCAGGTGGTCTCTCCGTGGACGAGAAGAAGAAGACATATTGAGGAGCTACACCTACCGACTGGTGCTGCGGACGATGTGCTGCAGGGCGGAGCATCGTGGTCCTGAGTACATAGACCGAATATCCACATGATCTTTTTCTGGAGTTGGTCACAAACATGTGTGAGGTTATGTAGTGATTAGTCACGTGGTAAAATTTTGAGTCCCGTGTTGTGGGTGACGCCTTTTCGTCAAGATGAGCGATGTCAAGGTCTACACCGTCAACGGTGCTGTTGCGGGATCGTCCTCCTCGATACCTGACTGGCTCACGAAATCTAGGACATCGAAAGCAAAGGGAAAGCGCGCTCTCCGAGAACATGTCGAGGGTCAGATAGAACTCATCCAAGGGTTCGAGTTCCCAGAGGCGAGCAACAAAATCAAAACCACGCACAACGGACACCATGCAATCGCAACGGGGACGTACAAACCCCAGATGCGGGTCTGGGATTTGGACGAGCTCACCCTCAAATTCGAGCGGCATGGCGATGCTGAGAACGTCGATTTCATTGTAAGTGAGTCTTTCCATCCTTTTTTTTTCAGCTATAGGAACTCGCAGTGAGGACACGGCATGCTCAGTCAGAGATGACAGATACTGTCAGACGACTGGACAAAGACGATACACCTCCAAAATGATCGCACGATCGAGCTGCACACGCAGAGCGGCTTCCATTACCGAACGCGCATCCCGTGTTTCGGTCGTTCCATCGCATACCACTACCCATCCTGCGATGCTCTCATTTCCGCTTCCGGAAACGAGATATACCGTCTCAATCTCGAACAAGGCCGTTTCATGAATCCGCTCGTGCTCAACGCCAAGGAAGACGACCCAATCCTTGGGGTCAACTGCATAGACATCAATCCAGCGCACCAACTATTGGCGTTTGGGATCGACGGGCGTGCGAGCGTGCAATTCTGGGACCCTCGTTCACGTTCCATCGTCGGTGTTCTCGATCTACCCAAGGGTCGTATTGTTCGCAGTACGGGACGTGCCAAGGTGACGCTTCCAGGCGTCGACGACGAATCGTCATCGGAGTCTTTGGCGGTGACGGCGATTGCAGCGAGGTCCGATGGACTCTCGTATGCGATCGGTACGTCTACGGGGCACACGCTTCTCTATGATATACGTTCACCGCGGCCGTTCGCGTTCAAAGACCAAGGATATGGTCTACCACTGAAAAACCTCACTTGGCTTGAAGGTGGCAGCCGCATGGCGGGCGATGGGATGGTCCTCAGTTCGGATAAAAAAGTCGTCAAAATTTGGGACCGGAATACAGTACGGAGGGTACTCTTTGTACCGTGTTAAACGCTCACCCCCGTTTCCAGCCCTCGTCGAATTTCGTATCGATCACTCCGGCCACCGACCTCAATGATGTTCATCACATACCGGGGAGTGGTTTACTCCTCACTGCCAACGAAGGCATCAAAATGGCATCGTATTACATCCCTCAGCTTGGTCCAGCGCCGCGTTGGGCAAGCTTCCTTGAAAACATCACGGAGGAAATGGAAGACCAAAGTGTGCGAAACATGTACGAAGACTACAAATTCATCGAGAAGACCGAGTTACGGACGTACGTTCTCCTATCTTGTCATTCATAAATGTAGTGTTGATCGTTTCCCTCGTACGCAGTCTCGGGCTGGATCACCTCATTGGCACCCCTGCACTCAAACCATATATGCACGGTTACTTTGTTTCTCTCAAGCTTTATGACACTGCGCGCGTTATCGCCAATCCTTTTGCATATGCAGAGCACCGCGAGAAACTTGTCAAAGAACGCCTCGAAAAATTGGCGGATACCCGTATACGTACGCGCAAGGACGGCGCTGCGCCGTCTGTCAAAGTCAACAAGGCCCTCGCAGAAAGGATTGAACGAAATGCAGAGCGGGAGCGGAGAAGAGAAGAGAAGAAAAAGGCGAGAAAAGCCAAGAAGGCTACGAAGGAGAACGAAGTGGACGTTGCAGACGAGGCCATGTCTGTGGACGAAGAAGAGGTGACTGGTGAAGAGCAGCCCACACTTCTTAACGATCCCCGGTTCAAAGCACTCTTTGAGAACCCTGACTTCGTGGTGGACGAGACGAGCAGGGAGTACGCTCTGCTCAATCCCTCTTCTGTTACACTGAAGAATTCCAATTCATCCCGGGGAAGAACGGCAGTGGAGGATGAGGAAGATGAGAGTGATAAGGCGTCATCTGATGGCTTGGGCAACAGCGGTGATGAGAGCAGTGAGGATGATGGCGACAGTGATGACAGCTCCAATGCCGGCGGTGGGTATATAGGGGACACACTTTCATTTCCGGGGACTGACACCATCCACTACAGAGCTGAATACACATGATCCCCGATCGAGACCAGGGCAGAAAAACGCGCGTCTTCAGCAAGTCTACTCCAGGACACGCGACGCTAATAGACAATCGAGCAAAGTCCATTTTGTACCGCTGATCGCTCAAACGACCGCGCCAGCTGGCAAGACGCACGACAAAGATGCCTCGTTTGGACAACGTCTTGTTTCTCGGCAGCCGTCAAAGTCGTCTGTCGAATCACATTCGGCGGTGCGGCTTAGCGCGGATGGCGGGATGGAGATGAGTTTTATCCCCTCTGGTACTGGTGACGATGACCCAAAGCCAGTGGCTGCGCGAAAGAAGAAAGAAGTCCGGAAAGGTGTCGAAGTATTTGGTGCGGGTATGGAGCGGGGTGTAGAAGAGGTGAAAGGTGAGATGAGCGAAAGCGAACGGACCGGTCGAAAGCAGCGTAGAAAGGGAATGCGGAGTGGCAGTAAAAACGTATTCAGACAACTGGGCTCGTAGTTGTGGCCACCTTTTGTCCATTCCTTCTTTGTAGTGATGGCAGATCATTGTAAGTCGTTGCAAGGACCGTCAACCAGCCTCGATATCTGAAAGGCGCACCTTGTAGCAACACAGTCTCAGTACGCTGCTGCTGCCCGGGCCCCACTCATAAAGTCGCCCGCTGTGAGGGTACCCCCGTCAGTGGGTCATTCCCACTCCACCACCTTATCTCTCGATCTCACGCACCTCATCTCCAGGTCGAACTTCCCCCAGATATCCACCCTCTTCCCGACAGTGTGACACCCTATGTGAGTCTTCGCATGTCTGAACGAGTCCACACCGACAACATCTCTCTCTTCGCAGTTCGCCTATCCGTTCGTGCTCGAGCCACACACCCTCACCCTCGAGTCATCACGGCGAAGCACGCTCGCCACCTACGCTGCACGGCGCGAAAGACTCCTCCGCTCTCGCGAGGACGAAAAAGAACAGCGACGGCGGGAAGCGCTCAGGCGGGTCGCCCCTGGCTTCGACGGCAACGCCGATACCCCGCTGGAGCCCATGCGCAGCGCCGCTGCTTCAACGTCCGAGAAACATCAGCATCAGCATCCTCCACCGACCGGGGACCAGGTTTCGGAGAACAGACTCGGAGGCAGCATCGATGTCATGGATAATCTCGTGGACGAACTCGAAAGGATGGTCACTACGGCTGCTGCTAGGACGACGTGATGGATCGTACGATCGTATCGCTGTGTATGCTATGCTACTGACGCAGCCCACTCGCGGTTGCGACGCCCCCCCTAATTTTACACGACCGTCACTGCGAACCAAGTCTCCACCTCGTCTAGCAATTGTATATTAATCATTTGAGGTAGCCCATCCGTCTTCTCCTGCTGACCCTCTAGATGTGGACGACCATCCTAATCTCACCTGGTTACTCCCAAGATCAGTGTCATGAGTTTGATGCGTGGCCTGCGGAGATCTTTGAGTCGAGGAGTAGGATCCCGACAGGGAAAACCCCGAGCTTGATCCGGTGGACGGAAACGCGGTCGAGGATGGTGAAAACGACCCTTGACTGCTCATCGAAAGGAGCCCGCCTGAAGGAAACGCGCCAGAGGAGCTGGGCGACGAAAGCGACACCCGCAAATTACGGGTCGGTTCAAAAGGGGTTGCTTTGCTGGATAGCGTCGATGAACCGACGGAACTCGTTGAGCGAGACAGTGAGGATGAGGTGGGTTGAGAGAAGATCGTGTTGGTGGAGTGTGACAACGCCGGCGTTGCCGGGATAAATCCCGAGGGCCCAGAATGGGACATTGACGAGGAGGACGAGTGTAAGAGCCCTGAAAGATGAGCTAGGCCCGGAGGATGCGACAGTCCTGAAGCGCTGTCGTTGCTTGTTCGATAGGCAGATTGTGACCGGGGTTGGTGGCGAGGAAAGTGTGGAGGCGAAATTGGTGGTTGAGAGGTTCTCTGTGTAAGTGGACGTCCGATCGTACCAGGATGAGACTGGCGCCGCCGCTGTGTTTCTGTCCTCGAAGGATCTCCGTATAAGCTATCCCATACGTCGCCGTTCTGGAAACCGCCCCGTTCCGCGATTTCGATTTCATGTTGGAGCTCCACAAGCTGGGCCTCGAGATCCGGGATCACAGAGTTCTCCAGCCTCTCTTTTTTCACCGTTAGTCGCTCTAACCTCTGGTTCAACGTCGCACACTCTCCCTTCACGCTTTCCTTCCTTTTCCTCCCCTCCTCTTCTTGTTTCTCTCGTTCTGCTCTGACCGCGTCAGCCTCCTTCTTCACCGTGCTTAGAACATCTTCGGCTTCCGACTGCTTTTCCTTCAGCCGTGGTAACTCTTGTTCGTCAGCTACTGTCAGCTGCTCGAGTTCTTCCCGGCCTTCATTTGCACGTCGCACGGCATCTTCGAGGGCACGAACACGCTGGCGCCCTTTATATTCTGCAATGCCGGCTTTTTCCGATGCTCGTTTCAGTACGTCAATCTCGGCGCGCAAGCTAGTCGTGGTTTTATTCGTGTCGCGCCTCGAGGATTTGAGAGCCGCTTGTAGCGTAGCCTGCTCAGCTTGTAGGGCGTTTAGCTGATGCGAGAGCGTCCGTAGGCGCTCTTCCGGAGTGGGCGTCTGGGAAGTGGAAGGGACAGACGGCGAACATTCGTTGACGCTACTCGTCGATGCAGACAGAGTCTCTGGTGTCGCGATAGCATGATGGTCGTCACTTCGCTCGTTATCCAAGGTTGTGCTTTCAGCATCTACATCATACGCTGAGCGTACGCCACGCTGAACACACGTGTCACACTCACCTTCGGTAGTGACCTGCTTTCGCATCGTCCCTCCGCTAACGAGCGCTAGGTCAATGTCATACTGTCTGCCAGGGTGTAATCCGTAGATGACGATGATAGCTTCGTCAGCGTGATCGTTCATGCGAAGGATGACGCGTTGCCAGTTGGAGCCGTTCACGTCTACGGAGAGCCCGTGAGACATCGCGTCCGCGATAATTCCGCGTGAGTCCAATATAGGATCATTATTGGAGTCGTTCGAGGTGTCACCGCTGAGCTCCGGTTCCGGTTCCGGCTCAGCGTCTGTGGTATGCCAAGCATCGAGGGATGACGAAAGGATGAATGTAGCGGAAACGGATGTTATTTCCCGTACTGCAAGCGTGAGATGAGGTGTCCATGGACGTATGGTATGCCACTCAGAAGGGCTAGATGTGGATGGATCCGGAACAACGGCAGCTGGTGCATCACCCATGTCAAGGTGTAGAGTGTGCTGCGCAAAGAAGACTTTCGGACGCGAAGTGGCTTATTTTGAACAGCTAAGAGATCCAAGACGATCTGTCGAGTATCTGTTCCGTGATCAGCGCGTTCTCTCGCGCCCAGTGAGTGTCGGTGCGGATTCCGGAGGCCAGGGTTGTCACCGCTCGTGAGGCAAGGTGATATGTATGTAATTGCTCCCAATCTGGCGTTATTTGGATCTAAAGCCTTTGGCAAACATCTAAATAAGGGATGCTTGGGTTACTACTACGCTATCATGTCGACAAGGAAGACGGTCATGCTCTCGTCCCGCGGATAGTCTGGTCGAGGAACCAGCGCAAGCTTCCCACTCTCTTCATCCCAAGCTGCCCTTTCCACCCTACGATTGTAATTTTCAGCATAGACCAGCGGCCGGACGTCGTGTGCAAGATCTGCTTCGGGTGTGTTGATACCCGAGGTACGCCAAGAGCCATGTTCGTGAAAGGCTGGCAGGAGCGGCGTAGGTAGTGTCCGGATTCCCACTCTACCATCACCAAGATCCCAGAATGCACGGTGCGGGCCTAGTAGTATCGGACGCTTGAGCGATCGTGGATATGTGTATGTTGAGAAGTAGGTTGAATGTAAGTCAGGCGGGTCTGCGTCAAAGCTCGGCGCAAGGAAGAGGCACCGATTCCCATAAAGGACGATAATACTCGGCGTGTCGACCGCTGGGAGGGAGGGGATCAAGTAAACAGCCCAAGGGTTCAAACGAGCGCACGAAAAACGCCAAAATGGCATTACGGCGATCGGCTCGCATTGGGATGAAATAGGCATCAGAGGGGTCACGGTATACGCCGCAATTAGCTTCGTGCTTGAGACCACAACTGTGATCTGGGGATCTGCGATGCGAAGCCCATACGAGTGCTTATGCCGATGCCGGTGTCAGTACTTTGATGTGACTGGTTATCTTGGGACTCACAGGCCGTTTGCCAGTCTCCCATTCGACTTCCATCATACAGTGTTCCGAAAACCTGCGATAACAGGACGCAAACCTCATCACTTTAATGTAGTGCTTCGGTTCACTATCATCATAATGGAGCCACCCAAAGACGAAATAGCTTCCTAGAGCAGCATAGTTCTCGATTTCTGGGGCGTCGACTGTGCATACCAGCTCCAGGTTTGGACAATCTTTCGAAGGATGAATCAGGTACACCGAAAACTTCGTCCTAAGTGAGGGAAGTAAGGGTTTCATAACACAAGAAACGGGGATATGGGGTAAGAACTTACGCATGAAAACGGCCAGAACGAAGCAGTAGCAGCGAATCTCCCTGGTCATTTGTAAATATCCGCATGCCGGACCAGTGCCCATCCGTCATCGTGGCATACGTGGAGGGTTGGCCTAAAGGATCACTTGTCTTGCGAAGCAATATCCGCTCCTGATTGGAACCTCTAAATCGGCATAACGCAGCCAGCCACTCTCCACCTGGAAGAAAAGACATGCTCCATATGGTCGATACCTGTAGAGAGATACATGAAGTCGTATAAGAGAACGATCTGAGATGCGGATTGCGCAAAAGATAATCAAGTCGTGCTGAACATATCGCTTTTCGCTGTAACGTCGTGCGAGAGAGTGATTTGATGTGGAAGCGGAGGTGTGGAAGTCGTTTGTGGTAGCAGATCTGTAGCAATGCAGAATACCACACCCAATACTCTTCCGTAACGGAAGCTAATATCCGACATGTCTGTAGGAAGGATTCAGTATTCACTATGCCCCATGATTTAGATGTACCATGCCAATATGAATGATGTCGATGACTTCACAAAAGATGAGTATCTCCCGCCACAGGTCGACCACAAACTTGAAGGTGTACTCTTTCTCACCCAACGAATGCGTTACATCTTGCACCGAAGAATCAGGAAGGATGAAACTTGTTGTCGGTGACTGTGGTCTGGCGTGTCGCTTCGATCTGAAAGCAAGTTTTATTATGACCTTTAGACTGGTCTTGATCTTGAGAAGTACGGACCCGGGCGCCATTATCGATCGAGAACTTGGACGACTTGGAGACTCGGAAAGGAAATCTTCCGAGTCTTCCTGTGCAGGCAACCTGCCCTCCACCAGCGGCTATCACAGAAGGGCCGAATACCAGTACTACTGTGCCGTTCTCCCTGTTGAGAATGAGTAGGCGTATCCAACTGCGCCGCGTCGTTTGGTGAACACATGCGCGTGGTGGACTCCTCACAGAAGCAAGTGGCTCGTGAACGCAAAAAAAAAGTACATACAAGTACAAGTGACGCGAACGAAGAAAAATTACGACGTCGTGATATGTAGACAACCCTTCAGGCTCCCGCGAGCCATGGTATCGAATAGCCTTCAGGTTACAAGGACTTTTCAAGAGAGTCATGTTTCTCATCAACCCCCTTCCGCCCGACGATATCCTCCAAGTTCCTCTTCCCAACGTCGCGTGAGATAGCCCAGGCGCTAAACACGTGCCCTTGCGCAAAGACTTCTTCGATCTCCTCGAGCGTACGCTGTGCCGTCTCGGGGAAACAAAAGGTAAAGTGGATCGCGGCAGCAAAGTTGAACGCAGCGAACACAAAGTACGTCTTCCACGCGATGTGGGACAGGCTCGGCGGAACGGCCCAGGCGAGCGCAAAATTGAAGAGCCAGTTGGTCGCGGTAGAGAGCGAGACCGCCTTGGCGCGCACCTTCATGGGGAAGATCTCTGCGGGGTATGTCCACGAGACAGGTCCGATGGTGATGGCAAAGGAGCAGACGCAGAGGTATGAACACACAATGATAGCTTTGGTCACCGGCTGGTTGTTCGTGATGACCCAGACTGGAGAATCATTGACGCTCCCCCATTCTCCATATCCACCTTGGAGACCGCCGACAAGGCAAAGGAAGAAGCCCATGAGTGTGGAACCGATGATTAGGAGAGGACGGCGACCCCATCGGTCAATGTAGAGGATTGCCGGGATAGTGAAGGCAACATTGAGGACGTATTGGACGGAGTCGGCGATGAGGTTACCACGCCGACCGGTCAGACCAGCTCCTTCGAACACGTACACGATGTAATACATCATGACGTTCATCCCAGACAGTTGAGACCACATCTGGAGTGAACAACCGAGACTAACACGGCGGAGAATACCAGGCTTCAATAGGTCCGCAAACGATTTGGCGCCTTCGGTTCGTTCAAAGGCGACCTGTTCCTTGATCTCCTCAAACTCCAAAACGACCAGTTCGTCATTTTGGTTCCCGTTTCCGTGAAGATCAGCAAGAATTTGGAGCGCCTCTTCCTCGCTATCGTGAATCATGAGTATATAGGAGCGCAGAGACCAGCAAATTGTTGTCGAAAACCTACCGATTGTGGTCGATGAGCCAACGGGGAGATTCCGGGAACCACAGCATCCCAATCCCAAGGAATATTGCAGGTATGATCTGGAGACCCCACGGAATGCGGAATGACGCGGTGCCGTTGATGTATGAGCACCCGAACTGGACAAAGTATTGTAGCATGATACCCCATGTGATCGACCATTGCTGCATGGACACAAGCCGACCACGGATCGAGGGAGCAGTGATCTCAGATTGATAGATGGGTACGACACTGGACGAGAGACCAACGGAAACCCCGCCGATGACACGACCCACTACTAGCATACCACGGTTCTAACAAGGAAGACAAAGCGTGAGTGATTGGATTTTCCTAGATACTTATCAGGAAGACGAGGCACGCACGATCGCGGCACATTGCAAAACACCGCCGATGATCCAGATGATACTAGCAAGGATGATGGTGTTTTTGCGACCAATTCTATCAGCAAGGGAGGTAACCGCAAGAGCGCCAACCAAGGAGCCGGCAGGCATGGACGCAACAATAGCTCCTTGAGCATTGGAACCAGGCTGATTTCATGTCGTCATCTGCACCGATAGAGCACCAACATTGACTTACGTTGTTGAACACACGGAAATAGGCGTCATTCTACAAACTTGTTAGGCGACGTGGGTCAATATCAGATGGAGGGAGACACACGCTCAACACGCCCGACATGGACGCGATGTCCAGACCAAAAAGACCACCCCCGATACATGCGAAAGATCCTACGACGTACTGTTTGGATATCGTCAGTACAAGCATCCAGTATTTTCGTGCAGCACATACGGGGTTTGCTGCGATACGTGCGCTGTACTATATCGATGTTAGCAAGCTCAGAACCCACCACAAACAGCTTGAATGGAACTCACGCCAGGCATAGCGGCAGTGTCCACAAGGAACGGGGAGCAGAGCACTTATGCATCTGATATTGGAAAGTTCAATCTTTATATCACCAAGGTCACCGCAACATGGCGTTAAGGACCACATGGCTGATGGGTGGAGAAGCTGGGCATGAGGTCATGAGGCGCCAAGATCCGTAAGGTTTCGTAAACTAGTCAGTTCCGATAAAGCGCGCAAACCATTTATGAGATGAGGTGATGTCGTCGTTGGGGGCACACTAGATTTTGTTTCGTTTCGACATCTTTTCGATGCTTATTGAATCCGGGCGGCCACATGAACTCGCTCGTTAGGATCAGTGGCGCACCTCAGCAGACCTCAGCTCACTTTCCTCGAAATACGCTGAGATGATTTCAAACGGCATCTTGTAGTGGTCAGCTCTACTACACAGCGTGACGCAGAGTTAATTTGAGAAACAACGGGGACGGCGGTCACACACCATCTTCCCCAGTTGCTGGGGTACTTGATGATACCGGCAACGTCCCGTCGCACTGCTGCGATCTAAAATGCAATTAAAAAGCTCCGCACAAATGGCGGAGGACGGACAGAAAATAGATCATGGGATAAAGATGTTGACAGTGGGGTTCTTCAGGCACCTCTTCCTGTTGCGGCAACGAAAACGCTGTCACTGATGGAGACGTAGAACCTGGTTTTCCAGGATACATGCAAGTGCAAGCTGATACTGAAGAGACAATAAGTTGTGAACCAATGGTGGCTCCGTGTTCCGGCATCTCATCTCAACCACCACAGCCGGTGGTCCTGAAAGGCCAACAAGTCTCCAGTGGCACGCTCCGGGGTACAGTACCAGTCAAGGTGGCCAGCAGGAGTGCGTGGGGAAGTCAAATTGCGGGTTTGTTGGGAGGCACACCAAAGAATCAAAGAAAAACATCCATATGTTCCCACAGCAGGTCATTACGGTGACATCCACGAGTAGCGACCGAATTTCCATATTACTCTAGTATGATCTTCCAAACATGGTCCAACGTTTCGCGTCCTGACCACATCCAACGCACTTGGTCTTGCCCTGCTCGATCGGGGTCCAACGAGCTTGGTCAAAGGGAATCGCGAGGGACTTGGCTCCCGCAGATGGCGCGCGTTCGTCCTGGGGTTCCGCACTGTGAAAAGAGGCCAACGGTTAGTATTCCTTGCGCCCCCAAACGTAATGCCCCAAGTGAACTCCAAAGAAGCCACTTTCTCTTCTTCCACCCAAGGCCGATTCGGCTGTAGGAAAACCGCTGAGAGAACACTCACGATCGACCACTTCGTTCCTTGATGTCATCCTCGCATGCTTCCCGCTCACACCAAGGAATGATTGCAATGCACTTGTTGTCCAGCGTTGGGACAAAGTCTTCCCAGCGCGTGACTTCCTTCAAGTGTGCGTTGTACTCAGCAAGGGCTTTCGCGTACATGTCGTTGTGAATGGTCTCAAGTAGTTGAGGGACGATGGTCTTTAGATCTGCAAGCGCGATTGGGGCTTTCGCACCGGTGTCACGACGAACCGACAGAGTTTGTTGTTTCGCGAGATCGTTTGGTCCAATCTCGAGACGGAGTGGCACACCCTATGAGAAACGGGTGCGTCTCAGCATTCTGTATCAAAACGGAAAGTAACTTGGGGCATCAAACCTTCTGTTCCCAGTCGTTGAACTTGTAACCAGGAGTGTAGCCTTCTCTGAGATCGGCCTTTGCTCGGACGTCGACGTCGACAAGGGATTTGGCAAGCTCATCACACGCGTCATTGATCTTGTTCCTGTCTGCGTCGCTCGTCTTGGCGTTGATGCCACATGGAACAACAACAACCTGGACCAAAGCAACACGAGGAGGGAGAACCAGTCCTTGGTTATCACCGTGTACCATGACCATGACTCCAATTGTACGCGTGGAGAGGCCCCATGAGTTTTGCCATGCGTAAATCTTTCCTTGACCGGTGGGATCGTTAGGATCCTCGACGACGATGTTGAACATTTCTGGCTTCGAGAAGTTTTGGCCAAGACAATGCGAGGTGCCAGCTTGGATACCGCGACCACTAGCTGGAATGAAGCCCTCGACAGTGGTGGTATAAAGGGCGCCAGCGAACTTTTCCTTCTCGGACTTCACGCCCTTAATCATAGGAACAGCGAGTAACTCCTCGTAGACACGTCGGTAGAGTTCAAGGACCTCAAGCACTTCCTTATCAGCTTCCGCCTTGGTCAGGTGAGCCGTATGACCTTCCTGCCACAGGTATTCACGGGTCCGGAGGAATGGCTCTGGGAATGGGGCACATTGAGTGCTCGTAAAATACAATAATAGTTGGCATCACGCACGGGGATGCTTGAACTCCCAGCGCACAACATTGTTCCACAGGTTAAGCTTCAAAGGCAAATCTCTATGGCTCTTGACCCACTTGGAATAATCTAAACACTGTCAGAATATCATGTCGAGAGACCTGCAGCGAACGCACAGGGGTACATGACAGTCTCAGAAGTCGGACGGATGGCGATGGGTTCCTCCAAGTCGGAAGATCCGCTGATACATCATTAATCGTGACCGTCAACGTGCTATGCTTTGATGGGCACACTTACGCTCTTGTTACCCATGCGACTTCTGGGGAGAAACCTTCCACATGGTCTTTCTCCCGCTCGAGAACTTTGGAGGAAACAAACATCGGGAATGACGCGTTCTGCACGCCCATGGCTTTGATTTTCTTGTTGAACCAATCTAATGACACATGGTGTATCGTCGTAGGAACGAGTCGCTAAAGGAACTTACCTTGAATTTCCTCCCAGATGCTGTAAGACCACGGCCTAAGGATATAGCATCCACTAACGCTGTAATACTCTAACATGTCCGCTTTCAACAAAACCTATCGCGAGATCAGAACGCAACTCGTTCTTGTCTGGTAGCACTCACGTTCTGGTACCAAGCTGAAAAGTCGGCCTCCTTCTTGACACCGATCGCGATCTGCACAGCACCCTCGATCTTTGCATCCTCTTTCTCTTTAACGACAGGATTCGGAGCTGGCCCGTCGGTCTTGAGGGCGGCGAAATCGACCTCTTCTATCTTGACGGCCTCGGTTTCGAGGCTCTTGAGGTATGTGACGATGTCTTTCCCGGACAAGAACAGAGTCGAACTCGAGGAGCACCCGTGGATTGCAAACGTAGCAGACGAAGACGCGATGGAGGCGTCGATCACCGTGACCACCTTGGAAAAGGTATCCTTGTTCAACGCCAAGAGCGACACTGCGATCGATGGCATAAGGCATTTCCCGGGACGCCGAACAGATCAGAGAACGCACGCGAGTTCTTATCAAGCCCGAAAAAGTCGGCAAGGAGGTCCTCCGAGGCCAAACGTAATTCTTTGAGATTGAGCTTTTTGCCGAGGGCGGAGGAGCTGGTTTCGGTCTCGTCGCGTGCGATGACGACGACTGGGACTGGGATGGCTGTTTTTGCTGTTTTTGGCTTGTAGACAAGCGTTTTGATCAGCTCGAATGATTCGGGGACGGAAGGGCTAGCGAGCAAGGCATCGCGCCAGGCTGCTGGGGAGTTTGTGTCCGCATGAAACACCGATGCGGCTGGAATGATCGAGAGGGCTGCGAGAGAGGCAGTCAAAGAATCTGCGGAGGACATTGTGGATGGTGACAGAAGGGGTCTGGGGTGAGGTCGGTGTTTAAAGGGAGAGTCAGAGTATGACTCGATAAATCTACGACCTGTTATCAGATCTGTCCCGGCCCTGCAACGCCATTGGCGTGTGGCTACCGTCCGCGAAAGCCCATTGACATGGATCCGTCGTACAGCGTGCTGCGCAGCTCGCATACGACCACTCGAAAATTTCAGCAATGAAACAAACGCAAGAACACGACCGTGTCATTTTCACGCCGTACGTAACAACACAACAAATCACTTCACTATCAGTACGGATAACCGACACCAGGAGGGAACATCATCGGTTCTCGGACTTCGTCGCTCTTTGCCTTGCCACAAAGCAGCTCCACCAACTTGAACGCAAAGGGAAAAACGGTGCCTACGTGTCACGCATTCGACAGAGCATCATCTGATCGGCATACGACTCACCTGGTCCTCGACTGGAGAGAGCCATCGTCACACAAGAGTACAAGAGCGGAGACATCAGCGCACCTCGTAACCAGCCTTCCTTTGCCTGGCACCTCGTCAGACACGACGACAGAATCCTCTTTGTAATCGTAGGCTGTCGACAAACGCATTTCGAGCTATTCTTTTCTCGATTTCAGGTCCACTTACTCGAAGCCAGATCGTTCTTTACGACTGGATGTGATGTCACCGGTTGGAAAGGAAGACCAGCCGTTTTTGCAGCCAGTGTACCTAATGACCCGGAGGAGTTTTGCTACCTGCGATGCAGCCTCGGTGTCTTCGACGCACCTGCACATATCATAGCCACGATTTTGGTACTTTCATAATACTCCCTCACCAGGGTTTGCACTTCGGTAGACTGAGAAAGGGTCTCGGCGCCCTTCAAACCACCAGGGATAATCAGGGCATCATATTTATCCTGTAAATCCGAGTCGTGGATAAGACCGCCAGGTAGTATCCTGGGCTACACATACCGGACCCGCATTCAGGGGCTGGAGGGTGGTATCAGGCAAGATCTTGACACCCCTTGAACACACAACCAGCGCCGGACTCGTCCCCACAGATCCGTACGGAGATCCACTGCTTTGAACGTTCGCAGACGTGCATTCGACGCCTGCACGAACAAGCGTGTCGTAGGTGACAGTACTGCCCAATTGCATGTCAATGAGCGACGATCGCTTCGGAGCCCCTGAACAACGAGCCTCACAATTCCATCTCTTCAGTACCGTCTGCGATCAAAATGAGCGCTTTCTTGGACATCCTGTGGGATTTTTGGTCTGGATTGTCGGAGAAGCGACGAAATTGTGACAAGTGCGCGATCGATATTCTGGATCTTCTCAGGTGGGTGTCGCGGGTCCAACATACAGCGCCTTTTCGGACTGGCAATGCATGATACAATCTGAGGCCCTGACGCATATACATGGGCTACATCAAGAAAACCATGTACCCATAAAATTAATGTTTAACACCCCAAATTACAAGCTTGTGCATGTGACTGGTCTATGTTCCACATCACGGTAAGCAGCTGGAATCATGCAGCCTCATCATTCGTCGCCTTCTTCAACATGTCCTGCCAGTCCAACGCTAGTTTCGTCAATGTCTTGCTTCTCGCTATATAACATGCGATTAGAACGACGCTCTTTATAAAAGAACGTAAACCCCACCAAACACGGAGAGAACTTCGCGCAGCAGGTCACGTTTGAGCATCCCCACCACGGTCGGACACCAACAATCATCCCTTCCAGGCCGCCTGCATTACGGTCAATCACCTCTCAGCATTCATACCCACCAAAAGCGCACGCACCAAAACACCGGGCCAAACAAATCCCTGATGAGCTCCTCCCCCTTTGCCCTGAAACCTTCGTCCGCAATCTTCTTTGCATACAAGAGCATCGCCTGCTTGTACTCCGACGGACTCTCGAGCGCTTTCGCAGCGTGCATTTTGGACTCGAGATGGCCCAGCGTCAGCGCCGTGTTCCACCATTCTGGTCGTTCCCTGTGTTCCGTCGTCCCTACGATGGTGCTAATGGCGCCTTCGATGGAGGCGACAATGTCTTTGTTGACCCGTTGGCGGCCTTGCCAGACATCTGAACCCTCGGCCCACCAGCGCTCGCTGAGTTTGATCCACGAACAAAGTTGAGGGTCGAAGGAGTACGTGACCCCGGTTGAACATTGAATGACAGGCGCACCATTCGGTCGAATTGTGGCAGAGAGGATGGTGCAATTTGGAGGGCTTAGTAGTGAGTCTACAGTGGTGGGAGGAAAATACGCGGCCTGTGACTTGACATTTCTAGCGGGCCGTCACGATATGAGTTTATCGATGGGCTGATGTACTTACATACAACTCAGCTTCCCCGACGAGGTCAACAGAAGAAGTGCCCCTTTGCAGCTCTGTATTATTGCACATGGTGAACCTAGGCTCAGCGTGGGCATTATTCTTGTAGTGTGTCGGGTTAGCTCAGTTCACAGGAGGCTATACGAACCCATAGCGCACCTTCTTCCTGTGTGGGAATAAACGCTCACCGACCCGTCTTGCATTGCGACTGCACAGAACGATGATGATGCCGTCAAGCCCACCACAGGCGACGGAAGATAATCCAACCACTGCGTTTGCTTGCTGCTCACGAACAACAGCTCCGTCGGCCCATCTCCTTCCGAATTCCGAGCCTCCAGCGCATCTTCACTCCCGTCCACCTTGGCACTCAAAAATGTCAATATAGGTGGTGATGGCAAAACGTCGGCAGCGTGTAACAGTCGTGGCCTTTCCCACCGTTCACCTGCACTGGCGATCTCGCGAACGGCAACGCTCCCTCTCGGTAGGCCGCCACCCAACGTGCGAGGTTTGACAGGCAGTTCGTCGTCCAATACGGAGGCTTTCCGCTTCCCTCTACCCATCTCGGGGCTTTGTTCGAGGGAGTCAATAGGTACCTCCATATCCATGGGGCCGCCCATTTCTATATCTGCATCGAACCCACGCATACTTGTCACGGGCGATACGGAAGGAGAAGCAAGTCTTGGCTTGGATGCTGGCGGGCGCAATTCTGTGGATGGCAACTCTCGGGCATGTGGAGCAATCGCTGCGGAAGGTATCGATGACATGAGGAGAGGTTGAACACGTTTCTTTGTGCTTTTCTTGGCCACTAGTCGGTTGATGTGTTCACCACCGTTGACAGCTGTCATACCGAATCCTGACTGAGTGTTCTGTGAGGCTGCACGTGGGTTTGGGGAAGGAGGAGGGGTGATGCGGGACGTAGATTGAGCATCCTCATGTCCATACTTGGTGCCGTGGGAGTAGCCCTCAGGAACAGGGGGTGGGACAAAGCCAAATTTCTGCAAGTATTGCGTTTGTGCACTGTAGGGGGCTATGCCCTCTAATTCTTCAGCGTCGAAATCAAATACTGCGATTGTGCCATCTGAGGAAGCGGCATAGAGAGTGAGCCCGTCCCGGGACCTGGGGCGTGTTAAAGGGGCAAAGAAAAGATCTCAGGTGGCTCACCAACTGAGGTCCATGATGTGCCTCTCGAAAACTTCCCTGGCGACGATGAGAGGGCGGGCAGTTTTCGTTTGCCAAATTGAGATGGATCTGTCATCCGCTCCAAGAGCAACGACAGAGCATATATTTGAGGTTGCAAGAGGCGAATCCGGGTTACGCAAAAAGATGTGTGGGTTATAGCTCTAAGGTCGCATGACTTCATCGCACGAGAAGTATGAGAGGACAGCGCTTACTGCAACTTCAACGGTATTTTCGTGACCAACCAGACTGATCTCAGAAGTCCAAAGGCCTCGGGTTATGACAGCAGCGATGAAGACGAATCCTCTGTTATTGGTTGCATTGGAAGCTGTTATGTGGGCACCATCCGGAGACCAACTAACATGATGGTGAGATCTATTCCGAAAGGAATGGTCGATGACAAACCTAAGACGACGGAAGAATGTGCTGCCAGGGGAATCCTCGAATGGCTTGGTTACTTCGGCCTCTAGTCCCCAGTCTGTAGTCCGCCAAATTTTGACGGTTTTGTCGTCTGACTGGGTAGCCATGAATTCGCCTACAGGGTCGAAACAAACACCCTTGACGAATCCATTGTGCTGATCTAGCTTTCGTATCCGTTCTAAGATGATGCGCTGAGAACGAGCGGGAAGTCAGAAAGGTCATGGGGATACTCACCCAGAGTATACCCACACCAGATGAGAACTTTCGAGTCTAACCCGACAGAGGCTAGGTAGCGGTCTTCGGGTGCCCAAGCAATGTCCACGACATCTGCGAACAATATGTGTGCAGAACAAATATCAAGGGAGGACTTAATTACCACTTTCATGACCTGGTAGTCGCTTCATCGGTTTCCAATTTTCGATGTTGATCTCGTTGGAACCAAAAACCTTGCCCCGACCTGACCTGTTTCGTAGACACGGATGTGAATAGCGGATGGCAGGGTGTTGTACAAGTATACGCACGGATCAAGGTCCCAGATCATGACAATCTCATCATCGCTGCCACTCGCCAGCCATCTTCCGGAATGCGCCCATCTGACGGTGAGCACAGGCCCTGTGTGCATACTGAGGGTGCAAAGAGATTTCGGTGGGCGATTTGAGCGCTCGGAAGTGGGGTTGATGATGGGCTTGGTACTCCATATGCGCACTTTGGCATCGAGTCCTCCTGTTGCTATTCGCGAGCCGTCGGGGTGGACATGAATAGAGAAGATGGCAAGGCGTTTGGTATCTTTAGCACTATCTGGTGGTGGTGGAGGTGTCAGTGGGGATGCGCAGTAAGAATGATCTCGGGCTGGTGATACCTCTGTGCATTACCCATGTCGGCTTTGTGAACCGCATCGTGTTGCGTGGACACTGGCGAGGACGACGACGACGAAGTTGTCGAGGGCATCGAAACTCTGGTCACGTGCAGGACGAGAATGGAGGTGGGAAGCCGCCGATCCGGGCCGGCGGGGCAACACGTTTTTCTCGACTCTCAAGTATTAATCGCACTGTACAACCAGCCAGTGTATTTGAAACCGTTGAAGGGGCTAACGAGACGGCGCAAACTCAAGAGTACACAATGTTTCCTGGGAGTACAACGCGCATCATGACGCACATTGTTTATAAGTTAGTTCGCCTCCCCTCCGCCGAGATGCTCTTATTGACACCCCGCCGGATAGGGGCAGGAGCACAAGGTAAGATGTCGTTCTTGATATTTAGTACCCCATAGGTACTTGACGCAGATAATGTAGGCGTGACACCCCGTCCGGACGGTGTTCCGGTATGGTGGCATGCTTCAAGATGATGGGGCGCGTCCGTGATGCTGAAACTCTCGCCCGCTATTTTCGCAGAAATCAATCTTTTGTCGGGTGCGATCTTCACGCCAAACCTCCCACTTGACAGTCGCGGCTGTCGATGACTTGCTTACACTATTGAAAGTATGCTAGATTCATTCATACCTGCCTACCTACTACCGTAGCTGGACATCTGCCAGCTCCTGGTAATACCGCATGAGCGTGGCAACCTCCGTTGGAAGGAGGAAATTGTTGACAAGTAGGACCTGCCAGAGTCACGGTCAGAAAAGCACGTCAGAACCTTACCTGGGATCGCACGATAAAGACGATGCTTACCAAAAACCATGTTCTCAGGGCCAACAACCCAGCACCCTGTTTGATCAGTTCCCAGTTTTCCTTGACAAACGCTTTGGTCCCGTCAAAGTAATTTGCGACAAACCTGTTCCTGGAGCATTTGTTTGCCTTCATGCTGGTACAACACACGAATGAAAAGTGCATACCGATTTAGGAAGATCCATCTGTACCAGAGTGCTTGCATCACCTTGTCCTCGTCGAGAATGTCATCCAGTTCGAATAGCTCCTCCTCTCTATCAATGATCACCCACTTGAGTACTCCGTAGGGTTTCAAAGACAACGTATTCAGGAAATCGAATAGGCGTGGGCCACCAGGACGGCAGGAGTAATAAACATCGCCTCTCTCGTCCGCCTCTGACAAGTATGGAGGGGCGGCCGATGGTCCGAGGCCGTCTCGTGCATCAGCCCCCGACAGAGCTCGGGAGACGGAACGTCCTGGTATAGAACGACTTCTGGTCCAAGTATCCGTGCCTACTTGGTTCGAGTATCCAGATGTGTCAAATTTGGGTTTGAGGTCTTCCCCCACGATCGACGGGATGACGGAGACGGAACCGGAACCGGATTCGCTCGCTATGCCGGACGGTGTGCTGGAAATACGGACAAGAGGTTTCTCGTCGGGATTTATACTCTCGTTCCTTTCAACATGCTTCGGATCGGACGACAGTTCCGAGATGGACAATTCTCTCATGGGAACTTGACGCGTTACGACCGGGATACTGCATCATGAGTAATTAATACAATGACATAGCGCATTTTTGAGAGGTTGCCTACGATTCTGGTTGGGAATCCGGGATAGTCAAGGAAAGCGTGGTATAATGCTGAACATTCTATTAGATGCAGGTTCTGAATTGAAAAGTAAGACGTACTTGATCCCAAAGCACTTTGACGCTTGAGTGGTCCCACGCCAGGTGCTTGTCTAACATTCTTGGATTGTCAAATTTCTTATGCAAGTCGCACAGCGGACACAACCAATCTTTCATCGAGCTCTTTGCTGCCGTGGAGCGAGATCCTCCGGTGTGACTTGAGGCACCATCTGTAAGCGGACAGTCATAAACAACTGAAATTGACGTGCGCGGAAGGGAATGAGGATTGGTGTCAACGCCAATCGTTCGACAACGAAGCTGGAAACCCCTCCGGAGATTACGACATAAGAAGGGAAGTCGTCGCATCTTGTGAAGTCGAACGACACTCGATGAAAGCCGCTCTAACTTGTCCAAAAGGGCCTGCAATGGCCCCTTGTGTTCAAGGACCTCTTCCTCGTCATTTTCCGATGGATCGGTCAGGTATTCATTGGCGGGTTCATCCGCGAAAAGGTCGCTATCCTGGAATGGATCATCGATATCATGTCCAGGCTCAATATCCAATTCATGCGAGAGCGCCCGGGGACGCTTCATGGGAAGCTCTTTGCGAGCGGCTTTGGTAGCCCTCTGCATGGGTGTCCTATCAGATGCTATAAACACCCCGAGAGCCGACACACTATCTATGGCTACAAGGCTCACTGATGTAGATCTTCATCGTATCTTTCATTTCCATCCTCACGATTAAAAGTGCCGTGCCTCCTGCGCGACCCGACATTTCCGCGGCGAAGAAACCATCGTCGTCGTTTATCCTGTTGGGGTATGCTGGAGCTTTGAGATGGCCTACGTTGGCTAGCTGAACCGATCGACATGCGGGAGAAACGCCTTCCGCCATCATTGCGCTCTTTTCGATTGAATTTACTCCCCCATTTCCTGACTTCGACTCTACGAAAATTATGACCGAGAGTACTTTTACGGGGCTTGTCATCGGCAATGTCCGCTTAAGCGACCTCAGTGGTTCGTCTCACTTTGGACTGTTATTGCCAATACTTACATTGGTTCAGAGCGGATCCGCGCGATCTCCGAGTCTGAGCTAGAATGAGAGAGTCACCAGGATCGTTCAAAGTATATAAAAGTGTGAAACTCACCTTTCCTATTGCCACTCTGTTTCACTTGGTCGATGGTTTGGGGGGATCGGGGCTCAGGTTGGGATGGGAGATTCTGCTGTTCACGACGTCGAGATGGCTCTGCGCGCACCGTGGCGCCGTCGCTGTCCGAATCGTCTCGGACATGAAACGTTACTCTCTTCTTCGTGCTTTTGGCGACAAAAGTCGGACGAGCCTGAGCAGGGTGGCGTCTCACGTCTAACCGCGTTCTCAATGAAATCCGTAGCACGAAAGTAGTGCACGGCACTAACCATGATCCGATCGTCTTCGGTGGCTGTCCGAGTCCGAGTCTGGAGAATCAAATAGGCATGAGTCGGGAAATCGAAAACGATCAAGTGCATCGCGAAGTTGACTTGCCGTCATTTTGACTGCTAGCATTAGCGGAGTGACTATCGGACGAATCAGACTTGGTCTGCGCTGTCATGAACTTCCTCGCAGCAGATTTGGCCACCATCCGGCTCAAGTTCGAGGGCTCAGGCTGACTTGAAGGTGGCATGGCGGAGGATCAGCGAGTAAGACTTCAACACCAAGGAGAAACTGCCGCGGGAGAGGCCTGCAAGCCTGGGAGCGCCCCAAGAATCATGCTTAGGCTATCAATCAATCGATTATCGTGAACATTAATGATGTGGCAGGGACGGCGCAACAATTGGTAGTGTGATGTTTTTTAGTCCAACTCAGCGTGCGAACTGAAAATCAAGCTTCCCGTTCGTCTTTCAAATTCCTGACTAACGTGTGTCTTCAAAGACGAAAGACGGACCAGCAACGACCCGGGCGGGAAGAGGTGTGTGGTGAATGTCTACAAGATTGAAAGCGTCGCCAAGTCGGCGAGAACCTACTGCGTTTTTCCGCAACGTCCACATCACCTCTGAAACGTCCAACACGACGTCGACATCCGATTGGTTTGCAAATGACGTGTGAATGGGATTGGGCGTAGAAATGATGGTGGAACCCCCCAACAACCCTACACGCTGGTTAGGGGTTGCAAAACCCCTCCGGGTCCAGGAATAGCATTTCTATTACAACACCGAGTGTAGTACCTGGTTCGATCCCACTTAGTTGTTGGCTAGGACGATGTCAAACGATCGAAGGGAAATCATAGTCGTCGGTGCAGGTACGCTCACCACCACGCTCAGTATCTGTTCATGCACTTGCACCTAGTTACTATCGTCGTCTGGGGCAGCGCTCCACGGCGACTGCAGCTCGTTGATAGTGTATTGCTCATCGCTGCTCATGCTCGGAACAGGCGTAATCGGCCTATCCACCGCTATCCGTGTCCAAGAGACAGGCAAGTACGATGTAACCATCGTTGCCGAGACGTTTCCCACCGATCCGCGGACGATCCGGTATACGAGTCATTGGGCTGTAAGCGTCTCCAACCGATCGCGAGTGATCGTGTCGTGTTACTCAAATCTCCTCTACAGGGTGCACACCATGTCAGTCAGGCGTTTGGAGACGCAAGACAGAGAGGTACGTTATCGCCTTGTCTTTTGTATTCCTCCACAAAACCTCCGCATTCAATATCGACTCTGTGGTTCTTCCTATCACAATACTCTCCACGACCGTGCAGCACTGGACAAGGAAACATTCGATACAATGTGGCAGGACTCAGAGCTCGATGGAAGAGGAGCGGGAGCAGGACTTTTCTTCAGACATACCCACACTGAATTCCGAGCGGATGGCATCGACCCCTCTCCGTGGCTGGATCACATGCCCAATGTGAGCTCTCCGTTTTGCTTGGAGCCGCCTTCACTATGCATGGCACGTTGCTCAACAAACGACATCGCGCAGTTCTGTGCGGTGTCAGAATATGACCTCATCCCGGGCTCCACAGCTGGGTATACATTCACCACCTTCACTCTTAATACACCCGCGTACCTGAACTGGCTCCTTGCTCGATTTTCCTCTGGTGGAGGCTTTACGAAGCGGGTGAACTTACAGCATATTTCCCAGGTAATACTCATTGAGCATCTATCTTGTGAAATTTTCAGGTCAGTAGACTCAGATGATCGAATGCTATATCCGTAGGTGTTGGACAACACAACGAATCCAGCGGCGATCATCGTATGCCCTGGGATTGGCGCCCGCTTTCTTGGAGGTATCGAAGATAAGGATGTTTATCCCGTTCGTGGACAAACCATCCTTCTACGTG
This sequence comes from Xerocomellus intermedius, assembly GCA_038090955.1. NCBI lineage: Eukaryota > Fungi > Basidiomycota > Agaricomycetes > Boletales > Boletaceae > Xerocomellus > Xerocomellus intermedius. Next base: position 61,029 of record JBBPNP010000081.1, read on the forward strand.
CACCATGGATCAAGTATGGAAGGACGCTCTCTGGGGCGGATGGATCATATGTTTACATGATGCCACGGTGTACAGGAGACGTGCGTTTTTCTTTCTTCTGTGGTCCGCGGAGCGAGGAAATGCTCAGCATCTTCCAAACAGGTGATCGTTGGTGGGATTAAAGTGGCCAATGACTGGTAAGTATTTCCCTTCCAAGAGTCCCAAATTCATGTCTCCCTCACCGAGTATATTTGATGCTAGGTACCCAGTACCGCGCGCTACGGATCGAACCTACATCCTCACACATGCGCTCGCGCTCTGTCCTGACCTTGCACCTCCTTCTGTCCGTGCAAGCCGTGAACCGACGGTCGAAGACCTCGAACCGCTCATCGTCGACGAAGGGTGCGGGCTACGTCCGGCAAGAATGGGAGGAATCAGGCTTGAGGTTGGTTCTCTTGAAGGAGAAGGAGAAAAGATTCCAGTTGTCTATAACTATGGGTGTGTTTTCAAGTCAGAGTCGAATATGCAGTTGCGACGCGGGGGCTGACCACAAGCTGACATGTAGTCATTCTGGAATGGGATTCCAGTCTTCGTGGGGATCTGCAAGCGTCGCGTTGGCGCTTCTCGAAGGTGCTATACAAGGGGTAGGTGACGAAGAAGAAAGCATATAAGTGTACTCATAATACGGGTAGATACGGATGATCAAGAGAGTAGTGATGTCTGTATTTGATACTCCGCTGTGGGGTCGAACCGAGATTAATTGTTCCAGTGCAGCTTGTCCAGTTACCATGAGGGTTCTCAACCTGCTGCCTCTCGTCTTCCTCTCCACCGTCCTTGCGTCTTTCCCTGACACACAGGTCGTTCTCGGGGATGGCTTGTCTCCAATCCGCGACGCAGTCAGTGGACTGCCCAATCCACTCCAGTCCGGGTTGAACAAGGCTGGTGCGAAAATCCACAAGTGGATAGATGGAAAGACCTTTGTACAGGAGCACGGACTGACGTGTGAGTCTTTGAGCAGTAAAACGCAGTGGGTGGCTGACCGGACACGCACCGCGCAGACGAGCTTGTCCAACACTCACACTTTTCCGACTATCAGCTAAGGCTTACCGAGCCTACGCTCTGCGATCCCTCCGTGAAGCAGTACTCTGGATACCTCGACATCACCGACGACAAACATCTCTTTTTTTGGTTCGTTTCATTCTAGCCCACATTCCGTAGTCCATCTGACGCGGTCGCGACTTGGCTTCCCAGGTTCTTTGAGGCTCGAAACTCGCCAGAAGATGCGCCTCTCGTCTTGTGGCTTAATGGTGGCCCTGGCTGCAGCTCCTCCGCGGGACTTCTCTTCGAGCTTGGCCCCTGCCGCATCGCCGAAAACGGCACAACCACGACCTCGAACCCCTACAGCTGGAACACGAATGCTAACATTATATTCCTCGACCAGCCCGTCGATGTGGGATACTCTTACGTCGAGGACGGGAGTACCGTCAACACCAGCCCAGTCGCGGGCAAGGACGTGTATGCGTTCCTGGAACTCTTCTTATCCCGTTTCCCCGAGTACGCGTCCCTGCCCTTCCATCTCGCAGCTGAGAGTTACGGTGGCACGTACGCGCCGAACATCGCGAGCGTGATATACAATGAGAACAAGAAAATCCCGTTGGCGACGTCATCCGATGCCAACAACGCACTCGTTAGAATCAACCTCGCATCTGTCATGCTTGGTAACGGCATGACCGACAACTATATCCAGATGGCCTCGATACCTGACTACCTCTGCGAGGGACCATACCCTATTTATGATGACCCCGAAGGACCACAGTGCCAGGCGCTCAGGATAAAGGTACCAACATGCCAGAAACTTGCGAAAGCTTGCTATAATTATAATTCTCGCTTGGTCTGTGTTCCTGCAGCTTTGTACTGCAACAGCCAGCTGTATGGTCCTATCCAACGTGAGTCTCATTTCAAATCTTGTGTCTGTCACATCGAACTTTGTTTTTCTTCTCATTAGAATCTGGCTTGAACCCCTACGATGCACGCCTTCCTTGTGACCGCGCAACGGATGGCCCTCTCTGTTATCGAGAACTTGGCTGGGTTGAAACCTACATGAATCAGCCCGATGTCAAAGCTGCGCTAGGCGTGAACCCTCAGCGGAAGTTTGAAGCTTGCAACATGGCTATTAACCAGGCATTTTTGCTTCAAGGAGATTCCATGCACAACACTCCCGCTTTGTTACCCCCATTGATTAACGACGGAGTGAGGTTGTTGGTCTATGCTGGGAACGCTGGTGAGTGGAATGTCCCCGTTTGGTCTATGGCGTTCTAGGTAGTAAATGGCGGACTGAATTTTGATGTCGGCAGATATGATGTGCAACTACATCGTAAGTCCTCTTCGACGTGAAGGGAATGGAATGGTCGTTGAGCTCCCTTGTAGGGTAACGAACGTTGGCTTGAAGTTCTGGAAACTGATTTCCTCGACGAATTTACAACTGCGCCAACGGAGCAATGGATAACGTTGCAAGGCAAAGTAGCAGGTACTGTACGCAGCGCAAGCGGCGGTGGGTCCGGTGCGGGTAACATCACGTTCGTCACGGTCCACGAAGCTGGGTCAGTATTTCGGTCGCATGTTCCGCAAAACGGGTGCTGATACGTGTTGCAGCCACATGGTACCGCTCGATCAGCCAGAAGCAGCTTTGGTAAGTTATCTGCATAGTGGTCTTCCTCCCGAGAATGTTCGTATTGACTCTTGTGTTCTCGCAGGACATGCTTACGAGGTGGATCACGGATGTCCCCCTGGCATAATGCTCTCCAGATCGTTTGGTCTCCGGTTCCGTTTGTCATGATCTAACAAGCTTCTCCAAGAGATGTCATGTGTTGTAATATATGGGGAATCGATTTTATCTGGACAATTTACTCGAGCTTCCTGAGCAACCGTTGGGGGTGTTGAGAACCGCTACCATGCCCTATTTATACGAGGCTTTGCTTGACTCTTGCTTCTATTGTCTGTTGCTCGTACCCATGTTCCGAGGAGTTTCGTTATTCTTTTTTGTAGGTCACCGAATTTTAGATCTTCAGAAGCCGCACCAAGCATATGGACCGGGGATACTCGGGTTGACACCATGGAAGTCGTTTGATCGGTTCGACGCCATGGTTGATCACGGGAAGGTCAGTGGCTCAACCCCTCGTCGCAGTGACTGGTCCGCCCACTGCTCTCATGCTGGAGCCGATTTCGTCGAGGAAAAAAACAAAAAGCACGGTGCAACCCGGAACGGTCGGAAAATCGCGAGTACTGCGACTAAATACACTTCCCTGTGGATCTGGATGCGAATCATTGACAGTGCATCATGGGTCCCGAGTTCTCCGGATGAGAGAAAGCAAAATATTGGGTGCATGGATTTGATCCATCACGATGTCGGTCTTTTTTTCGTCCACCTTCAAGAATGGAATAGGAAAGGCTATGGGCGGAGGGACCACTGAACGCTACATTGCATCAGCATCGATGCGTTTTGTTCCGTGCTGGGACCAAACTTTTGATGGCCTCAACTTGAAGGCCTGACGCCCAAGACGGCAACTAGTAAATATGTGTGGGATCACTCACCCCAGGGGACTGAAATCACAGTACGTTGTACGGATCGCTCATTCAGCCCAAGCACATCGCGGTTATAAGAGGCGACCCGATGATACGTGTACTAACTTGCAGCTGAGCGGCGGCACCATTCGGACAGACGAAATGAACGCAAAATATATTTGTTTACACGGGGCGACAAAGCAACAAGAACTAAAAGGGGGCATAGATTTTCCTCTAAGTCTAAGACCGCCAGTAAGAATGGTACCCGCAATCCGAAATGCCGTGTACGAAGGGGCCAAAACACGTCATCAAGAGAACAAGGCAGCTTGAGGCTGATCGGCGTACACGAGCGCCGCGCTCAGCGGTAGTCCGAAGTGATACCAGGGCAGAGTGTCAGGGTGATGTCAGTGTTGCCGCAGGTGTAATCCACAAGATCGGCAGGCGTGTATCCGGCTGTAGGCGGACAAGGAGAGACGTACATCACCCATATTTATGCAGTCAGAGGCGAGGAGCGACATGACTTACCGGCGCCGTCGTTGTCGGGGAACGCGTACGCGTTGTAGCAAGTGTTGTAGTAGAAGGCGCTGTTAGGTCCGGGGCCGGCGTTGTTCACGCAGCCTCCGCCGCTCGCAGGAAGAGCACCACCACTGCATGTGGAGGAAGAAGAGCAGCAGGGAGAGAAGCACGAATTGTCTGGGCCGGGAACGGGCTAACGTCTATGTCAGCGCGCATAAAAATGGCTCCGAGGCTAAGTGTACTGACGCAGCCGGAAGAGATGGTACAAGCGAACGCATCACAGCCAGTGTCGGCCGAAGAGATCTCCATCCCAACGTTGTAGCCGTAGATGAGGGAGATGTCATAGGTCACTGAACCGGGGATGGCATACTAAGGAAGAAAGGTATCGGACGATTGAAATAAGCTGTTCAAGCTGGAAACTCACAAAGTTGAATTCAGCTCTGCTGAAGGGGGTCACACCATTCCAGGTGGGACCACCGGTGGTGCAAGATCCCGCGCTGTTGCATCCAGTACCTACGAACGTGAGCAGTGCTCCTGAGGTCGGCGAAAGAGACCAACAACTCACCGACGTTAATGGCACCGTCCCAGTTGGAACTAATGCCCATGTTGGCACTGGCACCAGCGGCAATGTTCACGTTGTTGTTGATAGTACCGAAACTGTTCTGTGTATACAGGAAGACGGACTCGGTACACTTGTTGACAACGGTCAGAGACTGGGCCTGAGCCACGGTCACAAGTACTGCGAGAGCGAGAGAGGAGAGGAGAGACATGTCTGTTAGCTGGAAGTTGGAAGATTCTGTTGAACTGAAGGAAGGGGGGCTTGCAAACCCAGCTCTTATACCTTTTGGTATGATGCTAAGCCACCCGGTGACTTTGTGTGGATTCCGGGGGTGCTGAGGATGTAAGATCTAGGAAGACGGGGCAGTTCAAAATGGAGCAAATCGCGATGGATCAAAGATATCTTCTTTCCAAAGGATTCGAATTGTCATATCAATAGCGATGATCGGGATAGGGGGACGGTACCAAAGTCAAGGTGAAACTATCATGATTGTAGGACAATCTCAGGAGTGTAGCTGTGCTCGTCATAGAGTTGGTTGCAAACGGAAAGGGTGATACACCACTATCCAGTGTTGCGCAGGCCCCGCAGCAATCATATACTGCTTACGGTTTCAATGTGACGGGGTCTGTCGAGCGCGATGCTGCCCCCGCCACCGCCGCCGCGCACAACGTCATTCACGCAGGCGAAAGCCTTTGTATCCCTTTCGATCGGGTAATCGCCAGCACGGGCGCAACATTGTGTGCCGTCTCCAACGGCGTTTCTAGCGTTGAAGTCAATGCAACGTCGGATTCCAGCATCCGTGACTCCGGCGATGTTTTCCGCGGTGTTCTGCCTTGTGGACGGTGATGGGGTTACTACTTCCACGAAGGGGCGAGATCCTGATGGCAAGGATGTGATGGCCTCGTCGCCTAGGAACTGGTTACATTTACTAGGGTATTGGCATTACGAGAGTAGTCCGTAGCGAGGGTCATCGTTTTCGTGTACTGAAGAGCCAATGCTTGCTGCGGAGGAGGAATGAATACCCGGGTCTACGAGGCGTGGTTCGTCTAAAAACATCTCTAACATTAGTGGTTAATATTCAAAGTCCACCTGTGTGTCAAAAAAAAGGTCTGGACCGCTACAACTGGGACATTCAAGTTAGCAAGGGCTGTTAAACTTTGGGGCAAACCGGTGGAACGTTTGAACGTTATCAGATAGAAATTTTCGTGGCGCAGATCACAGGCGCCCGATGACCTAAATTTAGAAGCATAGTACAGGTGAACAACACCAGACCCGCGGTCCTGGGGAAATCCATACACATTGAATTCCGTTTGCTGAGCCCAAGCAAAGTGTCGAGTGACACTCGATAGAGAGACAGCAAAGAAAAAACAAGGCAAGGGAGATCCCCCGACGACACAAGCCGGCAGTGCAGTGGCAGGGTCATCACGCCCCCGGAGTTGCAAGCAGAGCTCGCAGGGGACAAGGGCGGCAAAAATTTGATAACCAAGAAATGAGGGCGGTGCCCTCATAATAGTGGTTAAACTATTAAGAACAGATACTACACTTGATCTAAGCCAAAAGGCCAGAGTGGTAAGGATTCAGGCTGTCCAGCGCGGGTATATATGCGTTTTGCGACGTGCGCACAGACCATGAGAGTATGGTTACCTTTATCGATCGATCGATGGAATGTTGCAACATTGGAAATGGGCTACAAAGAGACTACAATATTGATCATGTTCACTCCAAGTTCGACTAAAACTTTGCCTCGTGTTCAAAGAGAGGCAACCAAATTCGTCGAAATCACGTTCAAGTCTTCACAAGACGTCGACGGCTGAACAGAGCGACACATGTCGAGACAAAGAGGATCCCGCGATCTCGATGGCCTTTGCTTGTATCCTTGCGTCTCAGTCCCCATCGATCCACGTTGCTGACGATCCACCCGCTGTCCTTCGAGAGGGAGGTCGAGTTGACAGCGCCATTCTTTGATATCACCATCGGTGTACCCTTCCACCCACATAGCCACCCGGACACGTTCGCTCGCCGGGTACTTCACCAAGCATTGACTCCCACCCATCTCTCGGGTCCCGAAATATCGATCTGCAACGTCAGTGATAAGGACGCAACCTCGTGGTGCACCTCCCCCCGGTGACGATAGCATTTGAATGGGAAAAAAAAAGATACGTACGATGATCGAAGGAAGAACGGAAGCGTCGGGACGCCAAGGAATCACTGGGGCAAAGAGGCAGCGTGGACTCGAGATCGACCTTGACCCGCTTCTCTGAGCTCCACCATGATGCGTCTCTTGTCCATTGGCGTTGCCATGCCGTCACCCTTGACAAGGGCAACTGGAGTGGGAATGGGAGTCAATCATATCACGTCCTTTCGCTTCTTCCATCAAAAAACCTAGATAGCAATAGACAGCGACACCTAACTCTCGTGTTCCAAGGCGCTCGGATGAAGACAACAGGTGGGACTCGTCAATCACTCGACCAAGGAAGAGCCGTCATCGCAAGGCTCACAAAAGACAGACAAAGCACCATCATGGCCGTAACGATGGTATAGATGGATAGAGTGGATAAAATTTCATGACACCCAACTTACGTTGGAGGCCTGACCTCGAATATGCCCGACTTGCCCGAGATCGCAGTGTGGGGTCGCTGACCGTCGACCGAGCAAGGTAAAGGCCATCATCAAACTCAGGATCTAAGCGATCTAGAAGAACGCATGTGTGAACGTGGAGTTGATATATGCTACAGGCAGAAACTCAACCCATCTAATTCCCCACTATCTACTTGACGCAGTAGGGTCGTCCGGTAGAGGGTAGAGTGCATAGATCTTAACTTACCTGCTCGTCCAAGTGTTGTCGTTAACTTTTATGGTCAGAGGCATCAGGTAATTGCCTTATCTATGAAGTGGCCCAACCAATCAGAGCTCACAGATCATGCCAAGATGTCACATCAAAAATGTTACGAGACGGTGCTACACACGACCAATTTGAACCGAAGACAACGATCCTGTTAACTTTGTACAAGGTACCGTCTGACGGCCCCGACTTGCGACCCGCAGTGAGAGGGAGGGCCGTCAATCCTAAAATAGAGAAAAAGGATAATAACGTGTTGGGGGACGCACCAGGGCCATTCCCTCCCTGGGAACGGCAATGTTGAATGCAGTCGCGTCGACAGCCAGGACGAGAGAAGCGCTTTGTTTCCGTCAATACAGTAGGGCCCAGACCCGCATCTTTTTTCCCTTTCGTGAACTATGTAGTAGAAAGACGGTCAGTGCCGTCACCGTGCAAGGGACGTCTAACTCGGAGTTCGCGCGGTGCCGCTAGCGCGTACTAGAATTATATGTACTCGGACGTGCTAGTCTGCATGATCCGGCGATACTTTCTCCGGGTCCATTCAGGGTGATCAAAAGGAAGCACTAGGGCGCCATTGCGCGGAAAAAAAAAAGTACACAAGCAAACCGACCTACGAGTAATAGTACATCCTTGCCCGCGCGAGAACCGCGGGTCTGAGATTCGGTTTATCCCCTTGTCCCTCGGCGAGCCGAGCGTATTTGGAGAGTGCGTGGGCGTTGCGTCTCAACATCTGGTCTTCGACCGAGAGATCGTGGGAACGACTTTCCGGCACTGCCCGAGGTGTTAGCATATTCAACATGGTGTCCACCCTACCAGTGGGTAACATACGACTACGCACCGCAGTCGAAAGACGTGAACGCGCCGACGCCGTCGCGCACAGTATTACCCCAATCGACGCGTGCGATTTGATGCAAAAGCTAGAAAGCACGTTTCATTCAGTGGAACATCGGATGGCCCAGACTCCGTCCAACTCGGACAACACACGGTATTACGCGCAGTACCCAAGTATCACCTACGATGTGTTATCCATCGCCACACGTTGGCGATAGAGGGCGGCGGGTTCGTTCCAGGCCCGATCTGCGGCCACGCCTATCAGATTTAATTTGCGCCATGTGATCATGTGCGACTCTTCTTTTCTCCCACAACGTTTACCCTAGGGTGATGTCACTCGATATGATGGTGGTATAGAGTCTACGAGGGACGTCAGTGCGAGAGATCTGGGAAATAGTAGTCGAAAGACACGAACCAGCGCCGAGCGAGGTTCGAGTCGACAACATTTGTCGGCCTGTGGCAAGTTTCTCAGATCGATCAACTTATCTGCACAGACAGCCTGAGGTTACGGGCGACTCTCAGGCTTGTCCTACGTATGAAGGGAGAACTTCTGATTGACTGTGTTACCAAAATGGGCAGAACCTAACGCAAAAATAAAGTTGAATTCAACTGAGACTCCAGCTTTTTCGAACTACTGATTAGTATGTCCATGTTAAAGAGCCCCATCGTCTGCAAAGGGCCAAAGGCAGTTTCACTCAGGGTCCTTCCTCCACAAGAATCTGATGAGACGATATATTGAAAATTGCGTTATATTCGATTCTTCTCCCACCCCCAAGTCTACAGATGCCATGTCACTAAATGATACTGAGTTAGATATCTACGATGCGAGGTATTGCCGACATGCGAAAAAAAAAAAAGACAGTGGATGCAAGAGATGCTATAAAAAACAAGTTTGTGGATTTTTTTTTGCAAATGAAAGAGAACCAAGAGCATGGATGTGAGTGCATGATATATACAAAATAAAGATGTGGGCCGATGACACCAAGTCATCAAGGCTTCCGAGAACGCGGCGAGGTGATCCAACGGCGAGCGAGATCGAGGACACGAAATGCGAACGACACCCGACAAAGAGAAATGTGTACACGTAATTCCACAACAAGGATTGATGCAGGACGGAGATGAAGCAAGGTGGAACTGTGATGCGAGATGGGACGAGCGAACGAGAGTGAGGCATGTATGCTGAACGAGTAAGGACCGTGATGATTGTGTTACGAAAGAAATGGTAGTCGAGAGAATTGCCAGGGGGTGCCAAGTCGCAGATGTTTCATACGAGTTTCATGTACTTCTCGCACCGACTATAGCGTGGCTTCAGAAGACTGACATCGCAAGGACGGCACCAACTCACTGATTACCGCGGAATTACTGCCTCTTCCAGAAACCTTTGACAGTTCCAATACGTGCACCCTTGGCGGATGCTGGCATCGGTAATCTGGATGACGGTGGAAGAGAAGGCAGAGTCTCCGTCGGTGGTTTCTCTAGTATCGCCATGGGCCGCGGAGCCTTTAGAGGTGCGCGGGACGGTGGCATGGGAAGCTTTGATGTAGGAGATATTGGGCCAGGACTGGGAAGCGCAGGGGCCTGCCGTGACTGTGTTGCAATCACAGTCGCCAGCTTGGCTGGCGGGTTGAATTTGGTTGGAGCCTGGGGAATCCTAGAACGCGCAGTTGTAGGTGAAGGCAGGGATGCGTTTCCGGCGATAGGAAGCCTGGATGACATAGCCGTCTCTTTGGTTCCTGGCATTAAGGGCGTCTTGAGACTTTTTGGTTTTGCTGTCAACCGAAAGATGGATTTCGATCGTGTCGTTGCCTGTTTGGCAGGCACCGACTTTGTAGAAACCATTGGTTCGACGCCTGCCGCGGACGCCAGGGACGTCCGCTTACTAGGGGGGGGGAGAAGAGAAATTCGGGACCCGTTGGAGGAGGTGGTTGGACATGCCAAAGAAACGCGCGACTCGAATGCTGACGGGGCGGATGTGTCAGAGATCGAGAGTTGTGATGCACTCTGGAAAGTTGTGATCGTGGATGCCGACTGAGGGATGGGAGGTAGGGAGGCATTAATCAAGTTCGTCCGGGACGGTAAACTCGAAAGAGACGCCTTTGAAGGTTGTGGAACAACTTCCGATGGTGCAGCAGACTCTGGCAGCGGCGACATTAGCGTGGGTGATGTCGGCAATGGAGGAACCTCTTCGACTGAAGAGGACAAGGGAGGACGCTGTGAGCTAAAAGATGGTCGAGAGAGGGAGAACGACGCTCGGAGGGAGGCAAGTGACGACTTTTTGCTCAAGGACTTTCTCTGTTTGAACTTCTCCCTGTCCTCGGTGTCGCTGTCATTGGCGGAGTCGTACTCGACATCGTCTGCCGTCTGACTGGTCGTCGTAGTAGACGAAGGGTCGGTACGACCTGGGGAGAAGCGGGAAATGAGACTTATGAAACGAGTGCGTTTCCTGGGCGTTTTCAGGCTCTTGTCTTTCTTTTCCTTGGGCGGCATTCTTGGGTCCAGGAGCTCACCAGGTTTACGTTCTGCAGTTGATGGCGTAAAAGAAGCTGTCGTTGCGACGGACCAACGCGACTGGGATGCTAATTTCGGAGCGCGAAGGTGCTGGGGCGCATCCTCTGCAGGCGGAAAGAGATGCGCCTCATCGGTAGGGGACGCAGGAAAGACCTTTGTCTTGGGCGGTGAGACGGAGAGAGAGCTGAGACTGGGAGAAGTCCGGGACGAGGGAGATCGTTTATGGACTGGAGCGGTGATGGGTTCCCTGATGAAGGGTTGGTCGTCGACTGGGGAGAGAGGGAGGGAAATGTTCTCTGGAGAACAGGACGAGAAAATGACGCTGGTAGGGGACGCGGGAGAGCTCGGAAAGGGCGTTGTGAAGGACGTTTCGCGAGAGTAGGCACAGGAGAAACTGGACAGCGTCGGGGACGGTTGGACAGAGTCCTTGTCGTCCGAGACAGAGCATAAATACTGAGCGTCCTGCCCCTTGAGCGAGTTGGGGAAAGAGTCGTCGCGTTTGTGCAAGTAGCTGTCGACGAGACGGTCGTGGCGCAGAACCAAGTCGTGTTGAAACTCGCCGTGGACTATGACGGAGACGGGGAGCGGGGGAGGGATGTCCTGTGGTTGGCTCTGATCCGACGAGAGTGTGCTCGTGAATGACGGGAGACGGGAAATGCGGGTGGACGATGAACGAGAGCGCATGACGCGGGACGAGGAGTGGGAGAGGGAAGAGGCGGGGGAGGGTGGGGGAGCTGGAAGGGACTGGGGGACATCAGAGAGGGCAAGGAGTGAGGACACGAAAAGCATACCTTGTCGAGGGCGTGGGCTGCAGGCGGGGCTTGCGACTTCCAGTGGGCCATTTCTTGCACGATGAAGCGGAGGGCGCGGACGCGTTCCTGTTCTTCAAAGTCGTGGTCGGCGGCGGCGGGGTGGGGGGGGAAGAAGAGGGCATCGTAGGAGGGGCAGGGGGAGGACGTGCGGTCGGAGGAGGGGCGTGGGAGGAGGGGAGAATCGGGGCGGTCGATGGAGCATGCGCGGTGTGCGCCGAGGGAGGAGGACGGGGACGGGGAGGGAGGACGGGAAGACGCAAAAGGCAAGTGCGAGTGCTCAGAAAGGACAAAGTCGTACTGGTGCTCAATCCAGGAATGGACGCGGGCGTTGCGGGCGGGTGCCGAGTCAGAGAGGAGCTGGGCGAGGAGCGCAGAGTATGCGGCGTCGTCCTCGGACATGTGCTGGGGCTGCTCCATATCCAAAAAAAACAAATCCGCGGGTCGAAACGAACGAAAAAAAATCGGACACACTCGATGCCATTTTATTGCTGCAGGTCGGAAAATCACATAAACGGCTCATCCAACCGAGCCATTCCCTCGGTCTATCCGAGGCTGACGTAATATTGGCCTCCCTGTTGCACGTGTCCCTCCCTGGCCATCCCCGGCCATCCTGCAAAGGACCACGGCCACCCTCCCTTCTTTTTCCCGACCCAGCCTGTCCTGCAATCGTTCCCAGAACGCCCGCTCAACTTCCAGTCTTCCCCGCTTTCTTTTTTTTCCTGTTTGTCCGTGATTGCCCCATCAACGACATAGTTGCCACCTCGCTAAACGCCGGCACCGACAAACATTCGCTATTTACTTCACGCGGTCCCGCACGCTTGTGTGTACGCCCTCGTATTCGCCGTAAATAGTGTTAATTACCATGAGAGTCCCCGTATCTTGACATTTCCCCACTTCATTCTCTTCACGTAAGCATCCCTACCATCATTCTCGCTCCTGTCCCTTCCCGCCGTCGTACTATCCATTGCCAATACCGTCAGCTCATCCGATGATCGCAACCTCCACACGCAACCGTACTATTTCCTCTCGCCTGTTTTGTCAACTTCATCGTCTCGCGTTTCAAGTCGAACATCTTCCCGGCGCCCGCCGATTGGCACGCGACTGCACCCAATTGCGAATTGTCAATCACTCCTTGACACCAACTATCACCTCGACCTACTGTACTGGAAAACGTCGCCTTTCTATCCATGTCTACCTTACGCAAGCTCCCTTGCACTTGGATCAAATCAATCCAAACTTGACCGTAGTACACTCTTGCCGACGCGGCGACCCTTCATCATTCCAACATCAATTATGAGTTGCCCATACAAAGTCTGAGTTACAACGAATGCGCCTCTCGCTTGCTTTCCATTCCTCTCTATCCTCTTGAGCACCTTTACAATCTGTGTCGTATGGATACCCCACATCCTTGCGGCCCACCACCATACCAAAGGTTTTTTGTCCCTTGTCGTCCCTCGGTGCCACATGCCAACGGCAACGTTCGCCCTGTTATAGCTACCGTGAGAATCAAATGCCCGACCCCACACATGCAACCAGTCGTTCCACGACGTTTGTCACGATTCATTCCAATTCCCCTGAGTACGTTCAAGTCAGATGACACTCGCATTGTATCTTTTCTAGCCATCAAATGAGAACGTCATCTTCATTTCATGCAATTACCGTTCGCGCTCTTGTACTCGATGGTGGTGTTGCATACAACTAATTCGTTTACCCCTACCACGGAAACATTTTTCCATATCTGTTTAGACATCATACCCGTCCGCTAATTCAGGGAGTGCAAGGGTCCCCGAAGCCAAATAGCCCCTCCTACACAAATGGTTAACGTCACGAGTTCCCTGTCACGGCTCAGATTAGCTGTTCGTTTGCTTGTCAAAGAAAGATCTAGGGACCCTCGTCAATCTTTTTACCGACCAGTCACGAAAAAGGGCACCGTCGCTCAGTCAAATTGTCTAGTGTGAATCAATTTAAAGGTGAACATGAAACAACACAGGCCCCGATCGCAGACGGTTTCCAGGAGTACTCTTACTCGACGATCACTTGAGCCAAAGACGACGAATGTCTTTTTACCGCACCACGTACAGTAGCTGGCAGCGGGTCGGTAACCTAACCCGTTCTCCACCGATCGGTCTCAATCTCAGCGGTCAGGAACGATCCTACAAGAAAGCCGCCGCTAGGCAGGATACTTGCAAAACGCCATATCCATCGACAGCATTAACAAACAACAATGTTGGTGTTATCAAAGTCAAGTCGACAGTTTTGCCATCAGGCACGTCGTGCGGGGGGTGGGGGCACTATAGACACACTCGTCACATGTCCCGTCTTCACTTGCTGCGGACGCCTAAACTCGACCCATGATAGGCTCGTCTCCAAAACGCTCTGAGGAAGTACCCAGCAAAGGATAGGGTTGGTCACCGAACCTCACCGAAGAAAAGGCCCCCAAAACGGACGGTCCGAGATGACCCATGATGCACGATGTAGGAATCCAGGATGCCCCAGTCGCATTGACCATTCGAGAAAAAAAGAAGTAAGTATGCGTGTTGCTAAAATAAATAAAAAGGCAAGGCTGTTCTGCGACGATCGAGATGGCGGGCCCACCGAATCGTAAATTCGTAGGCGACGCCTAATACATAAACTCAACCCTCATTCAGTCCAACTAAACACGCTAATATTATGTATAGAAAAAAAAAAGTGGGGTTCGTCGAGGTCCGTCGGGAAGCCTTCTCAAATCGGTATATGTGCAGTCGAGGGCGGCATTGTGACAGAAGCGGCTTCTGCTTCTTGCCTCGCCTCGCCACGTCGCGTGGTAAGGCCATGCGACGCGACGCGTGCTCGCGAACCTCAGACTGTAACTGCCAGTCACTGGCAGTCGCGAGTTTGACATGGACAAGTGTCAAGTTTTTTTTTTTTTTTTCAATTGCGGCGGCTGTCACAGGCTGTGTCGGGCCCTGCCCGTGCGTATGTATGTAGTACCTGAACACCGCAAAAACGACTCTCAGAGCTTGACTGAGACGAAAAAAAAGTCAAGGACGGGAAATGGATCAACTTGTCCGTCCATTGCGATGGTGCTCAATTGAACCACGATCCGATCGGACCTTGGGGGACGGGCACATGGCAGCGAAGATGCTTGAATTCGGATGGCGTGTGCACCGATCTGGAGAAGAAGCTTCAATCTCGGGCCACGCGTCGCTCAGCGGTTATGTACGCTAGGCGTAAGCAGTATGGTGCTGGCCCCTGGAATAATTACCGCGCCCGACATTTGCGTCTACCATTCCGAGTGCGCCATTTCCGAGCGCGCCACTTCCGAGTGTATGAATTATTCAATGATTGAATGAACCCACCCGCTCGGTCGGTTTCGATGGTATGACGCGTCATCTGATGGCGGCGCGGCAGCTCACGAGGCGCACAAGCCCCACCAAGCACTACGCGCATCGTGTACCAAACGTCGGTACTTATCGCGGACTCGTCGGTGGTGTGGTGCAAGACCGGACATGCCATGGACGGCAGAAGCAAAGCAACAACAGCAGCAAAAAGGAAAGCCGATTTTGGGGGGAGAACCGTCATGTTCGGCAAGGCACTTTTCGACGCGTGGATCTCCGGACCCAAAAGTATGCCGCATCTACATCAACGCTTCAGGAAGAGAACGCACGAGACCAGCGCCGAACAAGTCGACGGTCGACTGAAAAACGCCAGCCCGTGATGGTCGGGGTTGAGAAACGTCGAACACCCGCGGATCGACTCAGAGGTCGCACCACACATGTACAACGTCCCAAGTTGGCTTCGCACCTCGAACGAACTACGAACCACCGCGTACTTCCTACGTACGACGTACGAGGGGTTCTCTCCGTCGCTCGGCCGGTTGTGTCGCGCGTCGATAGTGCTTGAAGACGCCCCGTCGTCCGTCGTTCTCGCGCTTCCTGGGTCACCATTAGCCAGCGACAAGATTGAAGACGGTCGTCGTAGACCCAAGACGAAGACGAGTGGTCCCCGGGCACCCAGCGTTCTCGACGGATACTTGCCACCAAACGCATTTGCCGTGCACTCGGCGCGCTAGCCGAGTTCGCAGCAGGACCCAATGGTCCTTTTCTTTCAGGTCATATGTACACCATCCCGAACCTGGATGGTGATAAGCATGATGTGGACATGGCGGGGCCCCCAAGCGCCAACAGCGCCTAGTAGCCAGCACGGTCGCCCATGTCAACGTCCCGTCGCCAAACGCGGCCCGCCCCAAGATCCATCAGCCTGGCCTATCGAAGCGGAGCAGATACCAGGACGCTTTCGACGCTCTCTCAGGATCGGGGATGGTGACCCGTGCGTGGCCTCTCCCTCTCCGCGTTCAAACAGCCATTGCATGCTGGACGGATCGTTGCGCACCCCCTTGGAGATAGTGATGTACGATGTATGACGGGAACGTCCGATGCGTTCGCCGTTCCGCGGTATTTCCGAGGGGCGATGAGAGAGCTGTTGCGAGGTGCATCGATGCGTTCGGTGGCTTACGAGACAGGCGGATTATCAAGCGTCGTGGCACTGTCGTTCCCCATGGATTTCATCGTTTGGGGATGCGGTTGGAGAGGACGAGTTATTGACGGGCGGTCCTCACTCTATTCAGCGTGTAGTCTGAGTGACATGCACACATGCACAGGCTGAAAGCCCCCACATTCCAATCCCAGCTGACTGTAGGAACGCTCGGGGAAAACGAAAAAACCTTGCTCGAGTCTAATTCTAGACATACGGCAGCACCCACATGGACGAGAGAGCTCCGCAACAACACGCCCCATTCCTTGATTTCTAATACTTGGACCTCTACGCTCCGAACGCAAACGATCGGTGCCTTTGGCGCTTCCGCACGCACACCCTTGTTCCTCCGAGCCTTCTCGACGAATACCGTCCCTACTGTATATTTCAGCACATCTCCTCGTTGGGCCTGACATCACGGAAAACGGTGAGCTCCGTTTGGTACTAGATCTGTTCCGGTCTTGTCATCGCACTCCACAAATCGACCCGATGGGACCCGTGCTTCCCCAGCTGACCAACGAATCTTCCCGGTTAGCCCTCGGAAGCTGTGTGCATGCGGGACAGCGGGGTAGCGTACGACGTATGATGGCATCATAAACCGGGGCCACGTCACGGTCGCACATGGAGCAAACGTCGGCGGGCGTACCAGTGGTTCCCTGGTTGACGCGAACTGCGAATGCGGATAGGCCGTCGACGTCGGACTGGGAGGGTGTGTGGCGTTCGTTACTTCGTGTGTGAGGGGTTGATCCTGTCTGTGGCACTGGCACCTGCCAAGTTCGTGGGGTTGGATCGTAGGCGCTATTACGCGGGAGCGACGACGTGGGTGCGTGCGTGGTGGGCGCCGGAGGGGCCGTGTGTATCCGCCGTCTGGTGGACAAGCTTGTAATGTGTCACGTACGATACCGTACGCATAGAAACTTCAAGAATGTGAATGAGCGATCATCGATGTCCCCGACAATGACACGCAAGGCGTTTCCCTCCAAGTAGGCACGAGTATGAGAGCAGGACGTGAACTGCGTCGTCCGTCGACTGGTACGTGAGGCCCGTGCGTGCGCTCCATCTCGGACTCGGGGCTGGAAACGAACGTGTAGGATTAAAGTCGTGTCCACAGTGCTAGTAGTTCTGTCGAGCGTTTAATGTGTCGGCAACTCGGAAACACGAGTCAACGCAAGTCCAGTTGCTCGTTTGAGTTGGAGAAGATGGTCCAAAATGTCTCGGGAGGAGACAACTGCGCAGAACAGTGTAGAGGAGAGGGTTCGTTCTGACCTAGAGATCAGTAAGCAGACGAGGGACCTGCCGTACCCTTTGGGCATGCTGAGCACACAGCCTGCCAACCATTGCGGCAGCTTGGCGATCAACAATGTGGATGACATTTATAGCGCTCTCGATCCTGCGTGATTATGGCCGCACTGTGCTGTTGATGGCGGCATCATGGGACTCGGACGGCTGGCGGAACCTCGTGGTTGGCATAGGCACATTGCGTGCGGTGGCCAGAAGTCACACGGATGGCGGCCTCTGCCAGTGGCAAAGGACAAAGTTTGATGGCTGGAATGGAGGTCTGAATACTGGATTTCGTGGGGCACGCGCCGGTGGAATGTCGCGGCACGGAACATGTGCCAAGGAAAATCCGCGCACTCGTCCAACGTATGTGACCGACAGGGCATTGGAGCAAAAAGTATGATCAGAAAAGCCGGATTAGTAGGGTTCCGACGCAGCACCAGTCCAAGATGTACGTACGCCTGCGCATGTATCACCTGAAACGTGCGTGGAGTGGTACCATGATCGCCAGACGTCAACTGCGGACAAGTCTTGGACGCTCAGCGCCACCTCGATGAGCGTATCAAACTCTAAAAGTAAAACAAAGGATTCGACGACTACGCGTGACGTCGATCGGTGGACGCGCGGTCCTTGCGAACGAATCTGCCAACTTGAACGACGACGATCTCTCGGCAGTGTCAGCGATTAACTTTGAGTGTGGTTTTGGGCAAGCACCTGTCGCACTGAGACCGCGTGATGGCTTGGCCAATGTCACAGGTGGACAGAAAAGTAGGCTGCGGTTGTTTCAATGGCAGGTACCGGCGCTCTAGGCTAGGTTGGTAACCATGTAGGTTTTCATTTCGAACTTCAACGTGTTTTGTTTGAACAAAAATTCGCAGTCAAAGGATCGAAAATTCGGCCTATGTAAAGTTTTGCAGCTAGCTAAGGCTAGTTGTCGTTGTCGGGTTCGTCGGTGTCCGAATTTTATCGAGATCAGCTGGCAAGTCATTCGTTTGTTGAAACTCCAACTCCAGGCTTTTCCTTCGCCGGCGATACCGAGCGTCACTTCGGTACCTCGACCGGATTTTCAAACGCATGGATTATTTCTTAGGGCGATGAAGGCGGCGACAGAGCGCCTGCGTACATGAAACTTTGCACAACGTTGCCCAACGTATAGTACAACATTCCTCCTTACGGGGTAGTAGTAGGTGACGCGTGTCCCGGGTACTGAAATATGCATACAGATGTCAGGATTGATATGGGTATCATAGTGCATGATGGTTTAGCTACAGTCAACCGACGAGGTGAGTCTTGACCGTCCCAGAGTCCGTACGTGGTCAGACACTCACTCCTTTTCATGTCAGAATGTATCTTGTGAGTGCATGCGCAAGAGGTCGTTGAGTATCCTCGCCACCGATCCCGCGCCTTCGGAGACCCGTTCCCTTTCGCTCTCCTTGACTTTCGGAAGGAGCTGAGAGTTGAACCGGTCAGGATGCCATCTCCGAATGCTGTCCTTGATACGCTCCTTCGTGGCTCTGTCCTGAGAATGGATCGACGATAGCATATATGCAGTGATAGCAGGGGAAGTCAGGTCCTCAGGAACTTTCGGTCGCTTGAACATGGGCCACGGAAAGTCTTCCCATATCAGCGACCCCAAGGTCTGGATCTTGTCCCATTGGTTGCGGTGAGCCTCAAATAGCTTCGTGATTTCCTCTTTGGACATCGTTTTACCCGCCTTTGCCTGCCTTTCGTGTTCCTGCATGGCTAACCTCGCTTGCTCGCGTCTAAACTGCTCTTCGCGTTGTTGAGCCTGCTCGGCCTGTCGCCGTTGGAACTCAGCCTCCGTGAACGGTTGATTTGGAGTGCTACTGGTCGGAGGTTGAGGTTTCGGTGTCGGTGTCGCCGGTCCCGTTGGTTTGGGAGTACTCGACGGTTGGGTACTGGCAGTGGAACTGGGTCGCGTGGAAGTCGATGACCAGCCACTGGTAGGATTAGTACGACTGGAAGCGCTCGTGCTGACCCGATCAATAGGTGGACTCGCTGCGGTAGATGCGCTACGCTCATTACGGTTAGGGATCGGCCAGGGACCCGCAGAATTAGGCGTCTGAGGAGAGGGCGTAGGTCGAAAGGTCTCCTGAGGCCAGGTTTCCCAGACTTCTTGTTTCTTCTTCTCTTCGGCTCTCTGACGGCGTATTTCATCCTCTCGTTTTCGAAAATCGTCCTGTAACCTGTCATCCTCCCTACGACGCATTTCTGCCTCCCTGCGATTAAGGTCTTCCTCCCTGCGCATCAGTTCGTCCTCTCGTTTGCGCAACTCCTCCTCTTTCTTCCGCGTTTCTTCCGCTTTGAGACTGGCTTCCTCCGTTCTGCGCCGTGCCTCTTCTTCCTTTCGCTCTGCCTCTTCCTGTTTTCGCCTCGCCTCGAACTCTTTGCGTCTTGCCTCTTCTTCCATCATCTTAACCTCCTCCTCTTTCCGCCTGGCTTCTTCTTCCTTTCGCCTGGCCTGCATTTCCCTCGAATTCGCCTCCTGTTCCTTCCTTTTCACTTCCTCTTCTTTCCGTCTCGCCTCCATCTCCCTCGACCTCGCCTCTTTCTCCTTTCGTTTAGCCTCTTCTTCCTTGAGCCGAGCATCTCGTTCCTTCTTCTTCGCCTCCTGTTCTTTTTTCTTCGCCCCCTCTTCCTTTTTCCTCGCCTCCTCCTCTTTCATCGCAGCCTCTCTCTCTTTTCGGTCGGCTTCCTCTTCCTTTCTCCGCAGTTCAGCCTCCTTGCGCTCAGCCTCGTCGTCATTCCTCTGCCTGGCCTCTTCCTCTAATCTCCGAACTTCCTCCTCGCGCCTCTGCTCTTCGACCCTCTTCTTCCTGACCTCGTCCTCGCGTTTCAGTTCTTCCGCTTTCCTCGTCAGCTCCCCCTCACGCCTATCCGCAGCCTCCTCCCGCTTGCGTAACCCTTCCTCAATGTCTTGTATACGCCGTTCGGTATAATCCCGGGTACGCCAACTCCTGTTATCAAATCCGTCGTCCGATCTGTCCTCCTCAAAGTCCTCGCGGTGCGTATGGACATGGCGAGACCCATAGTAACTCCCCTCCTGTTGGAAGTGGTGTCGCATGTCTTGCGAGGAAAACCGCCCTCGGAGTTGAGAGGGCTGCCAACTCCGCCCTACCTCCTCTGGGGTCTGGGGAGACCGCGAGGAACCCTCCCAACGCGTCTCGTACGGGGAGCGTGATACCGAATTCCAGTTCCTCGAACTGGGACTGGGCGACGAGAACGTATCATCGACCGTGAATGACCTCTTGTTGACGATGGGTCGGCTCGCGGATGGAGGGGGGACATGGACGCGAGAGCTGTCCCCAGTCCGAGCGTACGTCGCAGAACTTGGGGAGATGGTCGTGAGGTTGATGCTATGCACCGAACGGTCATCAGCGTGCACATATCCAGGTCTCTCGCGCTCTCTGTCCTTTTCCCGGGCTCGGTCCAAGCTGCTCCACTCTTGGTCTGCGGAATGGATGCTCGATCGCTCCCGGTCGACGTTGTTGTTGCTGGACAGCGCATCGAGGGGGTCTGTAAACGCGGCGCTGAGGATGGAGGGTGCTTTGAAAGAGGACGTTTGGCTCGCTGTGCTGCTCCGTCTCGCGAGCGTGAACGTGCGTGACATTTGTGCGTCCTCCTCGGGCGTGATCGACGGCTTCCAAAACTCCTGCACGATGGGTCTCGCATTCATGCTCGGTTTACGTCGAATGCTCTCCTTGCGCGTCGGATCGAGCGGATCGGTAGGCGTGCGAGCGGTGCGTGGCATGGATTCGGGTTCGTCGTAGATGGGAGAGGGCTTGGAACGTTCCAAAAAGGACTTTTCCGTGTCGAGGATGGATGGTGGCTTCCAGGAACCAATGGACGTGATGGATCCGGCACGGACCTTGCGGGTGTTTCGGAACGGGGGGGCCTCGTCTGGAGATGCAGCGAGCTCGTCGCGGTCAAAGCTCACTGGGTGAGAAAAGTAGGTACCCCCGTCTCGCTCGGGCTCTGCGGTCTGGGTGGGCGTTCGGGCAATCTTGCGATTGGAAGGGGTCGGCGTCGAGCTTTCTGGGAGCGCATCGAGTTTGGGCGGGACGGGGGGTGGAGGTGGCGGCGGTGGTGGGGGTGGAGGGGGAGGTGGAGGTGGAGGGGCCTGGGGTGGGTCGGGATGGAAAGACGGTGCGGTTGTAGATGTCGGG
>JBBPNP010000082.1:0-81497 GCA_038090955.1 Xerocomellus intermedius
TAGTGGTTTCCTCCTCGCTCACGGCCGACGCCTGAAGCTTCCCGATATCGCTCGAGTGTCACGTCCTCGGCGGGGCCTCGCCTTCCTCTCCGCATGCCACACTGCAACGGGAGACGAACAGCTTTCCGAAGAAGCTATCCATATTGCGGCGGGAATGCTTCTTGCGGGGTACAGGGGTGCCATCGCAACGATGTGGTCGATCATGGACAATGATGCGCCAAGGGTGACGGAAGACGTCTACAAAAGCCTCTTGGGCGATGGCAAGGTTCCAGACAGCAGACAGGCAGCAGAAGCCTTGCACCACGCAATCAAGCGGCTTCGTGACTCTGGCGTATCGTTTTTGTCTTCGGTTCCTTTTATTCATGTTGGTCTATGAAGTGTCGTACTGGATAGCCCGAAACTGTGGCCAGCCTACGCGAGCCGAGGCACGAGGCGAGCGGAGGGTTTAGTCTATGAGTGAGAAGTGAAGTGGAGATTGTCACTTTCTTCCTCTCCACTTTGCTGTTAGTTCAGCTCGCTCTTTCGTCCCTGTAGTCTGTCCGTCTATACATCGTTTTTCGCACCTGCCCACCACACCTCTCTCACAGGCTCCGAGTCCAACAAACCAAGCCACTGTTTAGTGTTCGATTTGTCCGATGCTGCCTCACTCGGCACCAGTCTCGGCAGCCTCGCTGTTCGGCGCCCAACCCGCCCTTCACAGCTCGGCTTGCCTGACAGGTTCGGGTCCAGCTTCGGGCTGGAAAACCTTCAGTTTTCGCCCATACCCCCCCTCACACCTTCCTTTTCACCTTCTAGTAACCCCTAGCACACTTCATGCATTCCTTTTTTATCAGATTGTACACGGCAGTTCATATACACATAGAAGACTATTCAGAGACTTTTTTTCCATTACTTCCTGAAGCAACACATTCAATTTCATGTATCAGTGAACCTGAGCCTTTAGTAGTTTATCAATGACATGTACTTTGTAGTCGTAACTGGTCTCGACTATCGGTTAATGTCGGCCACCAGCTGGCTGTAGTTATGATATATTTCACGGATGCCACCGAGAGTTCTAGAGGTATATACTGGCGGGATGGTGTGTGAAGTACTTACTTCTGTGAACGAGATAGCGGTGGCAAGTGTGCCTGACGGTCAGTCCCTCAATCCGTGGTCTCTGGTGAACTGACCAAACAGACATTCCCTCTTCCAATAATCAATGCGTATGATCATTGCGGGAACGGAGAGATGGCGAGGATGATGGCGAGGATGATGGCGAGGACGGGAATGAAGGCGGGGACGAGGGGCCTGGAGACTCATCTGTGACGGGGACTGGGATAGATCCATGAAATTTCCCCAGCGAGGATCATCCTCTTCCGCGTCCACATCGACACACCCATTCTCGCGCTTCCCTGACGCCGTCACGTGTTTGCTCTTCGTCGCGCACACAGAGGCAGAGGCAGAGGAAGAGGAAGAGGAAGAAGGTTTGTAAAATCGCTTGAAGGGCTCCACAGTTTGCCTGGAATCGGCTCGCGAGCTTGAACTTGCTGGGCAGGTCCATCCGACCCGGTGGACGCAGCGTCGGATCAAACGGCTTTTGTTTGTCGTAGCGAATAGCATCCGGCCTTCCTGCGCACCGCTACCGTGCAGCGCATTGAGGTGGCCACTCAGAGACACGCGGTTGCTGGTCCGCTCGCAGCTGAGACCGTAGTGGAAGGTGGCAGTGGCACCAAACTAAGACTGATCGTGGGAGAAGTACAACGTGACTCCACGTCGCTCGATTTGTCAGTCGCTCTTTGGTCGTTCTCTTGCAGCGCTCACGCCCGTCACTTGTCTTTCCTGGAATACAAAGCTCTTATCCGTGCTGCACTGCAGCCATGTTCTATGATTTTTTGCGAACAAGCCGTGCTGTTACATACTAAATTGCTGTTGGCCATTGACAGAAGGGCAATGCAGCCTAATCCAGGTCTGCAAGCTTCTACTATAGCTGCTGTGTGGGCTGTGTACCCAGTTGTTGGCCCGAAGAGCTTAAAAGACGACGCCGAGACAATTTCAGTGTATCTCTCCCACACTTCTCTCCCTTCCGTGTTGATGAATCCCACTATATGCATGTCTCGTGCTCTTTTCTTCCCTTCCCAGGTTGGGTTCATGAGGCAAGACGATTTAGGTGGTTCTACCCCACAGTTTAACCCCCAGATGCAGATACCACATTCTTGTTGGGAACGAGAGGGTTCAGATGTCCTCGATTTGGAGGAGCAATCTTCCGCGTCGACGGTTGTGAACAAAACAGAATGTGTCCTAATCATTCGTAAGCCCCTTACCACGACCTTGAGCGATCGCTGATATCTGGGACAGACATTCGCGCAGCAGATGTTGACGTCAGATTGAGGCGTATACCTGTTGGGTTCTACGTTTGGGTCAGAAGCGAAAACGTGATCAAGATCAAGCGAACTTCGAACAAGCCCGCACTGCAATTCGCACACGATGGATATCTGGACAAGCCTTTACGACTGGGCAACCTTGGCATCTTGTTTCTGACTCGCTATAAACGCTCTGGAGACGTCACCGACTTGCAGAGATCAATTTCTTTGTTCGAGGATGCACTGCAATTCACACCTGATGGACATCCAGACAAGCCTTCACGGCTAAAGAACCTTGGTCAGTCATTGTCGACCCGCTATGAGCGTTTCGGAGACGCCGTCGATCTGGAAAGATCGATTTTACTGAGAGAGGATGCACTACATTTCACACCTGATAGGCATCCAGATAAACCTTCACGGCTAAACAGCTTGGGCCACTTGTTGTTAACTCGCTATCAACGCTTCGGAGACGGCGTCGATCTCGAAAAATCGATTTCGTTTTTCAAGGATGCGCTGCAATTGACACCCGATGGACATCCAGACAAGCCTTCACGGCTAAACAACCTTGGCCACACTTTTTCCACTCGCTATCAACGCCTTGGAGATGCCGTCGATTTGGAGAGATCGATTTCGCTGAGAGGGGATGCGCTACAATTCACACCCGATGGACATCCGCACAGGCCGTTACGTCTGGGGAACCTCGGCATCTCGTTTCTGACTCGCTATAAACGCTTCGGAGACGTCACCGACCTGGAGACATCAATTTCTTTGCTCGGGGATGCATTGCAATTCGTACCTGATGGACATCCAGACAAGCCTTTAAGGCTAAACAACCTTGGTGGCTCGTTGGCGGCTCGTTATGAACGTTTCGGGGCCATCGTCGACCTGGAAAAATCGATTTCGTTGTTTGAGGATGCAGTACAATTCACACTCGATGGACATCCAGACAAACCTTCACGGTTTAACGACCTTGGCTACTCGTTGTCCACCCGCTATCGACGCTTCGGAAACGTCGCCGATCTGGAAAGATCGATTTCTTTATTCGAGGATACGCTACAACGCACACCTGATGGACATCCCGACATGCCTTTACGGCTGGACAACCTCGGCCGCTTATTTTTGACTCGCTATAAACGCTTCGGAGACATTGTCGATCTGGAGAGATCGGTTTCACTGAGAGAGGATGCACTACAATTCACGCTTGATGGACATCCATACAAGCCTTCGCGGCTAAACAATCTTGGTCACTCGTTGTCCATTCGTTATCAACGCTTCGGAGACACCGTCGATCTGGAGAGATCAATTTCTCTGACAGAAGATGCACTACAATGCACACCTGATGGACATCTGGACAAGCCTTTACGTCTGGGTAACCTCGGCCGCTTGCTTTTGGCTCGCTATGAATGCTCCGGAGATGTCATTGATCTCGAAAAATCGATTTCATTGTTCAAGGATTCTCTACAATTCACACCCAATGGACATCCAGACAAGCCTTCACGACTGAACAGCCTTGGTCACTCGTTGTCGACTCGCTATGAACGCTTCGGAGACATCGTCGACCTGGAGGGATCGATTTCGCTGGCAGAGGATGCACTGCAATTCACACCTGATGGACATCCAGACAAGCCTTCACGGTTGAACAACCTCAGCCACTCCTTGTCGACTCGGTATAAACGGTTCGGAGACGTCGTCGACCTGCAGAGATCGATTTCCCTGAGAGAAGATGCACTACAAATCACACCCGATGGACATCCGCACAAGCCTTTACGGTTAAACAACCTTAGCCGTTCGTTGTCGACTCGCTATGAACGCTTCGGAGACCTTGTCGATCTAGAGAGATCGATTTCGCTGAGAGAGGATGCAGTACAATTCACACCTGATGGTCATCCACACAAGCCTTCACGGCTGACCCACCTTGCTTTTTCACTTTTGTATTGCTCCCAACGCTTCGGCGACCTCTCAAGCTTCTCAGGTTCTGACCTTTCCCGAGCCATTTTATATTCCTCCCGCGCAGCTCGCTCCCTCACGGGTCCGTCCGTCGATCGTTTTCAAGCATCCCAACTTTGGATCCGGTGTGTTCGCCTTCTCGCACATGACTTCCAGTCTCTTCTCGATGCATACACAGTCGCTGTTGACCTTCTTCCACAATTAGCATGGATCGGGCTGTCGCTTCACGATCGTTACCATCAACTTCTTCGAGCTGCAAATGCGGCGTGCGATGCCGCTGCCGCTGCTCTCCAAGTCCATAGGCCCGAACTTGCTGTCGAGTGGCTAGAGCAAGGTCGCTCTATCATGTGGAATCAACTCTCCCAGCTTCGCACTCCCGTCGACGACCTCCGTGCTGTATATCCAGAACTCGCTGCCCAATTTGAGCGTGTATCGCATCAGCTTGAGCATGCAAGCGACCCGGACAGAGCTGCAGTCAATGAGTTCACGGACCGCTCAAACATGGCGGATGGATTGTTGGAGAAGCGGGCCCGACAACATCATGCACTTGCTGTCTCACGAGAGAGGCTTCTTGCAGAAATACGTGCCCTACCTGGTTTCGAGCGGTTCCTGCTTCCGAAGACGATCAGTCAACTTTTTCTTTGGGCACACTCGGGGCCTGTCGTGTTTCTCAATGCTAGCAAACATGGATGCGATGCATTGGTCGTCACGGCAGGGCCCGAACGTGTCGTACATGTCCCACTTTCGAACACTAATTATAGTGAAGTTGCAGGCATGCAGCGACGGTTGAAAGACCTACTGAGACTCAAGGGCCGCGTCACCTTACGTGGTGGCTCGGACAGAGGCGCAAGACTTGAAGGCATGGTTCCTGATAAAGTGTTCAGATCCATTTTACCATGCCTGTGGGAGAAAGTCGTCAGCCCAATTCTCGAAGTCCTCGCTCTCTCGGTAGGTGAACCCCAAGTGAATGATAAGTTTTATGTCGATTGACGAATGACCACAGAAGTCGGGTCCTAAACTTCCTCGTATCTTCTGGTGCCCAACTGGGCCGTTTTCATTTCTTCCCATCCATGCAGCAGGTCTCTATGGTACAACCAGTCCGGGCCCTAAACTCTCAGACTTTGCCATCTCTTCTTACATCCCCACGATGAGCGCGCTTGAGCTGCCACCCCAGAAAGACTCAGAGGCGACTTCACGCAATATTCGCCTGCTTGCTGTCCCTCAGCCGAGCACGGACGGGGCGGTCTACCTCACCGGCGTCCGAGGGGAGATAGAAATGATCAGAAATCTGGCATCTTCGTCGCCGTTCGTTGACTTCCAGGAGGCAGATGGGACCGTTGATGATGTCTTGTCGAAGATGACGGAGACGGACTGGATCCATTTTGCATGTCACGGCACGCAAGACCGCGCCAATCCCTTTGATAGTGGTTTCCTCCTCGCTCACGGCCGACGCCTGAAGCTCCCCGACATCGCTCGAGTGTCGCGTCCTCGTGGGGGCCTCGCGTTCCTCTCCGCATGCCATACTGCAACGGGAGACGAGCAACTTTCCGAAGAAGCGATCCATATTGCTGCGGGAATGCTTCTTGCGGGGTACAGGGGCGCCATCGCGACGATGTGGTCGATCATGGACAATGATGCGCCAAGGGTGACGGAGGACGTTTACAAAAGCCTTTTGGGCGATGGCAAGGTTCCAGACACTAGGCAGGCTGCAGAAGCCTTGCACCACGCGATCGAGCGGCTTCGTGACTCTGGCGTATCGTTCTTGTCTTGGGTTCCTTTTATTCATGTTGGTTTATGAAGCGTCGTACAGGACTTCCCGGCACTACTGTAGATTACTCGTAATTCGCGGACAAGATCTTTCGACCGTTATGTACTTCCTCAGCTGCGTTCAAGTTCAATTTCATGTACCAGTCATTACCTTGTCAGTGGGCTGTAATCGCAGGCTTGCTTCGCTCGTCCAACGCACATTATTGCCCTAAGTTTATCGAGATACTCGTAATGATTCGTAGGCGTAGGGATCATCAATGTCATGGTCCCTAGATTACCAAGAGTGGTAAGTACTTGGCTAAACGCTAGTAGTTATCAGTGTCTGTGAGTGGAGATCAGTCCCTCAATCTGTAGTCTCCTGTAGGCAGACCAAACAATCGTCCCTTCTTCTTGGTATTAATAAATCCGTACGATTGTCAATGTTGTGTGCAGTTACTGTACATTGCCAAAGAAGACGCCAAGTAAGAAAGCAAACAAGAGATCTACCCTCCACTCACGCCCCCCGCTCCATCTCCATCCCCCTTCTCCACCTTCCTCTCCGCCAACTCCTTCTCAACCCACGCCCCGATTTCCGCCACAGCCCCAAATGGCCTCGCCTTGTGCATCATCAGAAACCCCTGAAGGCTCGCCATCGACAGTTGCCGCTCGGGCACGGCGAGCGCGAATTGGGCAGCGAGCGCGTTGATGCGGTCTCGCGAGAGCGTGGGTGCGCGTGCGCGGTGCGAGACGCCGACATAGGCCGGTCCTGGACCTGGACAGTCGCTTAGACTTTCTTCGGTCTTTTCAGAGAGTGTAGGGGAGTAGGAGGGTGACGATGGCGAGGGCGAGGGGCCGGGAGGCGTCTGTGACTGCGCCCCAGACAGATCGATGAGGTCTCCCGAGCGAGAATCCTCGCTGTTGTCAACACTAACACCGGCGCGCCCGTTCTCGCGCTTTCCAGACGCCGTCGCATGTTTGTTCTCCGTGCCACGCACAGAAGCAGAGGCAGCGGACGAAGGGGCATAAAACCGTTTAAAAAGTTCCTCGGCCTGGAAGACACTCGCGAGCTTAAACTCGATGTGCAAATCCATCCGACCGGGTCGACACAGTGCCGGATCGAGCGAGGTGTACTTGTTCGTCGTCGCGAATAGCACGCGCCCTTCCTGCGCACCGATACCGTCCAGCGCATTGAGGAGGCCACTCAGTGACACGCGGTTACCAGTGGGCGCGGGGGGGCCAGTGAATTGCCCATCTGGATGTTGCTCGGGGGCGTCTGACGTTTGCGTGGATGATGCAGGTGCGGACTCGCGGGTGAGACCGTGGTGGAACGCGGCGTCAATGTCTTCCATGAGTGCGATGCATCTTTCGGGGAGAGCTGAGATGAGCTCAGAGAGACCTGTGTCGTCCAGCCCAGAGCGGGAAAGTGAGACGATGTAAACGTTCAGACCCAGCTCTCCTGCTATACTGTGGATGAGGGATGTCTTGCCAGATCCGGGGGCACCATACTACATAAAAGCAGAGTGAACATCCAATTGCGTACGAAATAAAGGGAGGACACGAACAAGTAGATATCCGCGGCGAAAGGGAATACCTCGCTCAGCATACCACTCCTTGCTGTCAAGAAAATCTTCGACGTCCTCGACAACAAGGTCCGTGATGCCCGGGTCTAGGATAATGGAGTTGAGTGGCCGCTTGGGACGCGTAGCAAGTTCCCTCCAGCCGTTAACGCTGCCAACGAAATGTGTTTAGTAGGCGTATCATAGCCCTGATTCGAATGACAAAGTACCTGTGAAATCTATCTGAAACAAAAATCGTAATCTTGTCCTTTTGAGCCTCGATGTACCCGTTCTTGGCGTCCTGGAGGATCCCAGCAAGAATTCCATGATCGCGGGTCATGATACTGGGACGAGTGATCAATGTTTGTGCAACGTTATCATGCAAAACCTACCTCATTGTGAGCGTTTCTCTAGTAGACCATCCGCCATGCTGAGATTGGATAGCACGAGTGACCCCCATCCAACGATATTTATACCAAAGGGAATATGATTCCGACACCGCTGGGAGATAAGTCACTTTCCGCGAGTGGGCACTCGAGTCCTCTGTTGAGTCGATCTGCACCGCATGAAGGTGAAAGTCGGAAGTGCTAATTTGAACATTCCGTGCTCCTTCTGCAATATTTCCAGATCAGTACCAACGATTTAGATCTCGGACGACACGACGTACTCCACGAAGGATGCTTGGACAACCAATGCATGATCCACTCTGTCAGACAACGTCAACACGTGCGAATCGAGTCATCACAACCAAATACGTACGGTAGCTGGCATCGTCTTCCTCGAAGACGGCGGTGATGAAGAACGCGTTAATCAACGCATACCATAGCGAAGAAAGCAGCCTGCGAGTAGTCTCAAAGAGGCTACCGATGACCAGGAGGATCGACCAGTCACGCAAAGCGGAGGCGGAGAAGAGCATCTTGAAGGTTGATGCCATGAGATCGAGTGGCCCGCGCGATGCAGACGTCTGCGACGTTGCATCGGCACCGCTGGTTCCGTTGGTGCCCTTGGCGGCGAGCAATGCCAACTGTTCGACGACTTGCTGCAACGAGGCCATGGCGGCGAGGTGCAAGAGGGGTAAGGTGAAGAATACTCTTCACGCACGACGCGTGCTTTTTATAGGTCAGACGCTTTATGTATGAACGAGAGTCATTACCAAAAGCTGGTCAGGGCTTCGGGTTGCTGTGTGTTCGATTTTGGATGTATGCTGTGTACGACTCTTCGAGTCATTACATTGACACCGGGTCCTAACTCACCCCGAGCCACAGCCAAGCTGGATCCGCCCGTACCTCGAGTCATCGCCCAGTGAAAGGTGGAATGATCGATTAGTGTAACCTCGGAGTGGAGCGCAATTGAAGTAGTACATAACAAGCGCCCACGGATGGCACGTGGTCCGTCACGGTCAGTTCCGAAAGCTGTTCAAGAATCAAAACGTGTTTTATCCGACCAACGATGACCAACAGAATCTCGTTGGACCTGACGCATGTCCTATGTGAGCGCGAACGCTGTTGTCTACCACCGAAGTGCTGACGGGCTATCTCAGACGATGCTTCCTCAGATACCTCCCTCGTGTTGGCACTGTTCACGTTAAGCCCCATCCTTCTTATGGTGCGTGCAGCACCACCACCTGATTCGTATGCGAGCAGACCCTTGCAAGTAGCCCGCATACGCCGCTCTTGCCGTACAGACGCGCGAGCTCACCATCATCAACATGTGGGCAGGCCAGTTCCTTTCAGAAGCGCTCAATTTGACTTTGAAACACATCATCAAGGAAGAACGACCGAACGGTGCGTATCTGTCACTTTTCTCGGGTGGCAGATGCCCTGGCGCTGAATCTCTTTGAATCTAGGGAGTAACCTCCACCTGATCGGGTACGGCTTCCCTTCGTCACACAGCCAATACATGGGTTATTTCGGTGCTTTTTTGGTCTGCCACATGTATTTTCGCCATCGATTTGCCTCTTGTGGGCGTCCGTTGCTCGATCAGGCGTTCAGATTTATTGTCTACCTCGGCGTCGTTTCATGGGTCGTGCTTGTTGCCTATTCGAGGTATGTCAGGATTGATGCGTCATTACTCTAGAGGAACGTGAACACCATCCCTATAGATTGAACTTGTTGTACCACACACCACACCAGGTGATATGGGGGCTTGGCATTGGCATCAGCCTCGGTTTCGTGCATTATGTCATGACTGAACTGCTGCCCCACACGCGCCCACACTCAGTCTTTGGACACGCGCGTGCTGCTATCCTTGCGCACCCCGTGGTGATTTGGATGCAGATCAGGGACGGGTGGGGGATATGGGCTGACGGTGGGAGAGAGACGGAGTGGAAGCGTTGGAAGACCGCGTATGACGAGCGACGGACGCGCGTCGCACAGAAACGCACCGATTGACACCAACACTTTCAGGGAACAAATGGAGATGACATGTTGTGATACCACGATCATGACGGGGGAGTCTATTTCAATGACCCGATGGCTGTAGAGATAGGCGTACTGGCTTCTCTCCTCCCGATCAACTCGGAACCCGGGGCATCACTATCGCCGTTGTGGGTCTGTTACGTGCCTCGAAGATAGCCGTCTACTGTCGATTGAAGCACGACGTACATCCACAACAGTGATGACCCTCCCAAGAAAGGCGAGAGTCGACAGCATACTTGCGTACAGGAGGCATATATAGTATCTGAAGCCTGAGTATGATAGCCTGGTGACCAGCAGTTCACCGTCTAGTATGAGGTCAAACCGTCGATATTTCAAGAATTTTACCAGCCTGGGGGCCGTCTATCGACGGTTTGAGGACCTCATAGATGGGCTGGTCACTAGACTATGTTTGAAACAAGAGAGTTGGACACCTTGTGCCTGTGGCGGCCAGATTATCGGATGAGTTAACTTCAAGTTGTGACCATGTCGCATACGTCAAGTTACGCTTGCCAGTGTTCTCTACATGTTTCGGGGCATTTGGCGAAGCTTGCAAGTGCCATTTAACCATATCCATAGGTGCACCATGTCCACTTCGACACTCCCAGAGTCTCCCATCCCGATCCTGAGTTCCATTCCAGCATGCAGAGCATGGAGGCAAAACGCCTTTGATCAAAAGAAAACAGTTGGCTTCGTGCCCACGATGGGCGCCTTGCACGACGGCCACCTCTCTCTCGGTCAGGCACCCTCCCGAACCCGAAGCCCACACGCGCTCACACATTTCACACACAGTCCGCAGATCGCTCCACGAAAACGACCTGACGATCGTCTCCATCTTTGTCAACCCCGCCCAGTTTGCACTGCACGAAGACCTGGGTACCTATCCGTGCACGCTCCCTCAGGATCTCGAACACTTGGCAAGGCAGCAGGTGGCCGTCTTAGGTGCTGTCCGCACGCCCTCTGCGGTGTTCTTGCCTGGCGTCCAGGACATGTATCCATCTGGAATCGACCAGGACATCGCCTTGCAAAAGGGCACGTTCGTCGAGGTGAAGGGGTACAGTCATCAAATGGAAGGCGCCAGCCGACCCCACTTTTTCAGAGGCGTGGCGACGGTCGTCACCAAGCTCTTCAACGTCGTTCAAGTGCGTTTCCTTTTGCTCTCCGTCGATCGTGCCATTAGACGCTGACACGACGCGACGACCAGCCGACGAACGTGTATTTCGGTCAAAAGGACATCCAGCAAGCGCTGTTGCTCCGTCGAATGTGCCACGACCTGCTCCTAGCGAACCCAGAGGCTGACCACGTATACGTCGTCCCGACGGAGCGCGATCCCGTCGATGGGTTGGCCCTATCGTCGCGAAATGCGTATCTGTCGGTCGACGAGCGTTCGGTCGCGAATGCGCTTTATAGAGCCCTGCAAGCCGCCGAGTCGGGGTGGTTGGCGGGAGAGACCAAGGATGCGTGTATACGTGCGGCCGAGGTTCTTGTGACGGGTGCGGTCAGAGGGGCTGCTTCGAGGGGAATCGAGATGAAGCTGGACTATATCGAGATGAACGACCCGGATAGCTTTGAGGTCTTGGACGGTCAGTCGCAGAAGCAGTCCGTTGGCGGTGAGCCGGTGATATTGAGCGGGGCTGTTTGGGTGGGGAAAACGAGGCTGATTGACAATATCGTCGTTGGTGAGCTCGGGCGTGCTGTTCGGTAGAGGTGTGTATCGTTCAGGGGTTATTTAGTGGCTATGAATCCTCCTTGAAACGATGCCCTCTACGAGCATGCCTCCCGCCTTGCGATCCCAGACGTGTCAGTCCCTATAAGTCCTTTCAAAGCCGTCCCTGTTCAACACGACGCCGACGACACGTGGTGCATCGACCCACGGGGCACCCTCACCCTCTGCGTCTCGAAAAGCCTCTGCGAACAGCTCGGGCTGGTGGGTACGAAACTCCCGTTCAAGGGGTGTCCGGAACGATACGGTGCGTTGTCCTCCCACTTACGCGTGGGTGCTGCGTCGACGGGGCGTTGTTCGGTGCATACAGTGATCCGCGTACCGCTGAAGCGCGAGACGACGAGTGTTGCGGTGCAGGCGCGTCAGAGGGCGGCACTGGGCGTTTGGGATCGGGTTCGGGCGGTGGATGGGCTTGGGCGGTGGTGTGTTGCGTACGTGGGTACGGGTGGTGCGTCCTGCCTCTCTCTTTCTCTCTCTGACCAGTGAACGCGGTGGTGTCGATTTCTTTCCCGTACTCTTTTCTTCCCGTTCCAGGTTGCATTCATGGGACAAGATGATTTAGGTGGCTCTACTCCACAGGTTATCCCCCAGATGCAGATACCGCATCCTGCTCGTGATCCCGAGGGATCGGACGAGCTGGATTTGGACTCGGAACATTCCTGCGAGTGGACGGTTGCGAACAAAAATAGAATATGTTCTAATCACTCGCAAGTTCCATACCACGAACGTGTGCGATCGCTGATATCTGGGATAGACATTCGCGCAACAAATGTTGTCAACCAATTGAGGCGTACTATCCCCCCAGGAAGACTCGGAGGCGACCTCACGCAATATTCGCCTGCTTGCTGTCCCTCAGCCGAGCACAGACGGGGCGTTCCACCTCGCCGGCGTGCGAGGGGAGATAGACATCATCAGAAATTTGGCGTCTTCGTCGCCATTCGTTGGCTTCCAGGAGAGAAATGGGACTGTCGAGGATGTCTTGTCGAAGATGACGGAGATAGACTGGGTCCACTTTGCATGTCACGGCACGCAAGACCGTACCAATCCCTTGGATAGTGGTTTCCTCCTCGCTGACGGCAAACGCTTGATGCTTCCCGATATCGCTCGAGTGTCACGTTCTCATGGGGGTCTCGCCTTTCTCTCCGCATGTCACACTGCAACGGGAGACGAACAGCTTTCCGAAGAAGTGACCCGTATTGCGGCAGGAATGCTTTTTGCGGGGGCACCATCGCAACGATGTGGTTGATCATGGATAACGGTGCGCCAAGGGTGACCGAGGACGTTTACAAGAGCCTCTTGGACGCTGGCAAGGTTCCAGACACTAGGCAGGCTGCAGAAGCCTTGCACCACTTGATCGAGTGGCTTCGTGACTTTGGTGTATCGTTCTTATCATGAGTTCCTTTTATCCACATTGGTTTATGAAGCGTCGTACTGGATCGACGCCCGAATCTGTAGACCACTCGTATTCGGGGACGAGAGCTTTTTACTGTTAGTTCCTCAGCTAAATTCAAGTTTGATTCCATGTACCAGTCAATACCTTTTCAGTGAGCCATAGTCGCAGGGTTGCTGCGCTCGACCAACACACATTTACAATGTTTTTATTTTTGTACCTTTGCTTGTAATGATTCGTAGGCGTATGGATCATGAACGCGGTGTGAACGCAGTACACAAGTGACATTGCGTGCTTTACGGTGTAACTTTCTTCGTAGTCGGGCTCGGGCGCTATCAGTGGGGAGGTAATGTCAAGGGTGGTCTCCAGGCGGCGAAGCTACCCTGCACTCGCGCCCCCTTCTCACCTTCTCCACTTCCTTCCTCTCCGCCAGCTCCTCCGCCCACCGGCCGACGGTCAGAGGGGCTGCTTCGAGGGGAATCGAGATGAAGCTGGACTATATCGAGATGGACGACCCGGATAGCTTTGAGGTCTTGGATGGTCAGTCGCAGAAGCAGTCCGTTGGCGGTGAGCCGGTGATATTGAGCGGGGCTGTTTGGGTGGGGAAAACGAGGCTGATTGACAGCATCGCCGATGGTGAGCTCCGGTAGATATAGTGTTGTGCCGGGCCCAGCCTCGAGCCCTCTGAAGCCCTGAGCCGGGCCGCCAGTGGGCTAGGCAGGGTACTGGTACATCAAGTCCACCATAGCAAGATCATGTTCCGTAGTAATGATGCCTCCTCCTTTGATGCCGCTTGGCCTCTTGAATCCGTAGCCAAGATCCGGATTCACGAGGAACGGATATTTCGCCTTGTTGGTCTCCCCTGCCCAGTCAAAATCAACTAGACGGACAGACGAGGCATGTCCGTGCCCAGCGTCAGGACGCTTCACAAGAACATTCTGAGGTCGAATGTCACCATGAACAAAACCCTGTTGATGGAGAGTCAACACATGCTCCCTGACCTTGTCACGAACCATATGCTGCTCAGCTTTGTCGACGATCTTCAGGCCCGATACCCACTCCGATCCCTCAAGCAACTCCATCACGACAACAGACTAGCCACAGGATAGTACGTCGCGGTAACCAAGCAACGTGGGAGCTCCGTCGTTAGCTGCGGACGCCAGATGAGCGCCTGTCGAGTATGTTTGAACGAACTTGACGAGTATTTGCTTTTCGTCATGGCTTTGTTGGCAGATGTAGAGAATGCTACTGCGGTCCATCTGGTAAAGGTACTTGTATTCGCGAATCTCAGTTGGCGTGGTAATTATTTTGTACTGCGTGATCCACGGGAAGCGGGTGTCCGCAGGTGAATGGGACGTGGTGCGCTCGTAATATTCCTTCAAGGCAGTGGCGGAGTTCTTCAACACTCCGAACATCTTCGCACAGCGGATCTGCAAGCCGACATCCGTTGGATGATAGAACAGTGGGAGGATGGGTCCCAGAACGTTGACGTCGAACTCCTCTGTCAGCATGGATCCCGCGAATCCGATAACAGGTCCTACACACCGGAACAGAGGGACTAAGGCGGGATAATAGGAAAACGCGACGTACCGCTGTAAAAGATGTGAATGCAAGGTAGGGCGCGCAGCTCTTTGGGGTGCGTGCGAAGCCATGATTGCGTAGCAGCCAGATGGTACGCAGCCGCCTGGATAGATGGGTCCCCATGGGAAGCGCCGAAGTCCCACTTCGCCGCAGAAATGAGGTACGGAGGACATCGACGCGTGCGTCTCCGTCAGTCGTGTATTCGGTCCCTTCAATCTTTGATTCCGTCAGGTTTATGCCGTACTCTCTCATACATGCCCGAAACTGCGTCCTCCGCTCCTTTTCATCCCAAAAGAACTGGCGCATGCACTGAGACAGCTTTAAGACAAACATGAGATCTTCATCACTCGGTTCGTAGGTTTCACATTCGGAAACAAAGCTGGCGAAAATGCGATGTGCGAGAACGAGTGGGAAAGGGCTCTGGTTTTCGCCCGGCCGACCACAGCGAATATGTAGATCGAGATTCTTTTGGTAGTGCTCCTGGAAATTGGAGGGCATCGCGATCATCGATGGAGTTCGCATCGGCTGCATCGCAAAGGCCTGTCGGATGCGTTTGTTCGCTTCGACAGGATCTTCGGGATGTTCACGTTTGTTGCCTGTAACGGAGCTGGTTAAGGTAGGATGTTTAGCGCCTGGTTCTATTCGTCAGAAGGGTGACAGGATACCACGATAAGCGTACCAAGATTGGGTGCATGGATGATGATAAGGCTGTCGGATAGGTCCAGGACGGATAATGAGCGTCGTTCGTTGAGGCGTGTTTGTCCCTTGAACGTCCACTGCTTGAGCGTTGCCTCAAAGTGTTTCAATTCATCATCAGGCATAGGAATGGAATATAGAGCGAGGTGGCGCGCATCCACACTGTGGAAGCTGACTGAGTTCTTGTCCTTTATAACCTCTTTGAGTGACCCGACGGTCTCCGTCCTGAAATCTTGACAGGAAAAGTCGTGTAAGAATCGTCACCATATACCCAACACTCGAGCGCGAGAGTATCCATACTGTGGCACCCAGGAGCAGCTCCTAGCGAAATACTAGGGCGCACTTGGTTGATCTTCAGAGTGGCTATACACAAATTCCGCGAACCCTTCTTGAAACGATGCCCTCGACGAGAATCAGGCTGAGCACTGGCACACTGCCCTCACCGCACTTGGAGCGGTTGGCGACGTCGCATCCATTCGTCCAGCAAGTCTGTCCTTTGATTGTCCCTCTCCGATCCTGTTTCATTCTCGGGTCAGATTGACGTCGTCTTCCCTTCGCGTACTGCACGAGATCACCCATTCACGTCCCTAAAAACGACCTACTCGACGGCCCAGTTCACCCTGTCCGAACTCTACGAGCATGCCTCCTGCCTTGCGATCCCAGACGTGTCAGTCCCTATCAGTCCTTTCAAAGCCCTCCCTGTTCAACGCGACGCCGACGACACGTGGTGCATCGACCCACGGGGCACCCTCACCCTCTGCGTCTCGAAAAGCCTCTACGAACAGCTCGGGCTGGTGGGTACAAAACTCCCGTTCAAGGGGTGTCCGGAACAATACGGTGCGTCGTCCTCCCGCTTACGCGTGGGTGCTGCGTCGACGGGGCGTTGTTCGGTACAGTGATCCGCGTACCGCTGAAGCGCGAGACGACGAGTGTTACGGTGCAGGCGCGTCAGAGGGCGGCACTGGGCGTTTGGGATCGGGTTCGGGCCCTGGATGGGCTTGGGCGGTGGTGTGTTGCGTACGTGGGTGCGGGTGGTGCGTTCTCTGCACTGGCAGGTCCTGCCTCTCTCGCTGATAAATGAACGCGGTGGTGTCGCAGGTCCGTCCACGTCCGGGTCTGTGGACGACCCTGAGGCGTACGCGGTAAAAGACGTGACGGCACGCGTGCGACGCGAGGCGGACGTGTACGTCCCCTACTTCGGCGACCTTGCCCAATCCACCGAGGAAGACGCAGAGGACCATCAGGAGCGCCTCGAAGCGCTCTTTGAATGGGTCGGCATGGCTTGCCTGGGTGCGCAGAGGCAAGTACCGTCACACTTCACATCACGAGGCCATCTTCGTCCATCGTCTCCGTCTCTCGAAAGTGCCTCTCTCCTGACAGCGACGAAACAGACTGCACGCCAACGATCGCGTCGAGCCGTACGTCGCCGTGTACGAAGCGCCCCCGCCAGCCTCGATCGACGACGTCACGCATCTACGCTGGAAAGGCTTGATGGACGGCACCTTTGTCCGATCCGTGATCGATACCGCCATGTACGCGTTCTCCCTCTCTTCCTCCCTCCCTTCCTCCCTTGTGTCCTTCTTTTCTTCTTTTCTCGTGCGACCGCGTGGACGCCATGCGCATGGCTGATGTGGGTCTGCCGCAGATCGATCTTGTCACAGTTTAGCGGCGATAACAACCCTTTTATCTCGATCACCCTGCACACTAATATTATGACGCCCGTGTCATACATGCCAGAGTCCCCGACCAAAGAAGCGCCCCCAAGAGTGCCTGGTCTAGAAGCAGAAGATACCATTTGCTTGGTTCTATCCAAAACCTCGGGCAGATCCACATGGGCGATCGCTCAGAGCGTTGGCACGTGGGACGCACGATGGGGTTGAACAACAGCGCGGTGTAAAGATTGGAAAGCGAATGAGATCCGAGAACCGAGTTCCAAGCCTCTAATCTAGTCACTTGTCGCAACACAATAACTATAGAAAGCACATGATGGTACAGCAAAGCATGTGTCGTAGTACTTTGCGCTCATTGTATATATGATGGATAAGTGAATGGATTAGATGTGTTTAGAAGAATATAAATGACAGTAGATGCGCGCAAAATGATCCTCAAAACCCAAAATAGATGTGGAAAGGGCCAGGAAAAGAAGATTTGAGAGGCATGCGACGGGTTGGGGTTAGACAGTTACATCACGAATGCGAATGAGTGCGGGGGATAGGTGTGTGTATGATGTGCGGGCGTGTGGATTGGTAAAAGGACTGCCAGAAGACGGCGAAGCGGAGTGAGTTGGGTTGCGCGCCCACGTGTAGAGTCTGGGAGTGCTGGTAGGTGGGGGAGACATGGAGAAATGAGCCACGGGGGTCTGACGTGGCGGAGTAGAAGGTGATGCGAACGCACGCTCATCGACTGCGACAGAGCGGCGAGATACGGCAGGTACAGGGATAGGTGCGCTCGGAGCGGGTACGGGGAGCAGTTCGTCGCGTTGTGGGAAAGACACGGCTCGAATCGCGGTCCTCGTCGCGAGCATGCGTCGCGGTTGCGACCGTCCCGATTCTATTGTCTGGGATCCCCATCGCACCTCCCCAGGTACAGCACGGGGAGCGAGGCGAACGCGCACGGCAGGCTCCAACTCTGCCTCGTCGATCTCTCTGATACCCTGGAATGCATCCACGACGAGATGCGCGGGATCCTCTGCAGCGAGAGCAAGCGGGCTTTGGCTATCACTCAAGCTGCTGTTCTCGGATGTGATCGGGCTGCCGTGGCCCATCCGGACAACCAATATGTCCCTTTCTTCTTCCTCCTCCCCTTCCAGATTCACGAGCGTGACGGGGCCAATAAAGTCCTCGTACACGGCGTTTTCATTGTCAAAGAACTCGTCCGAGTCGGGATCGAAGGCGTTGAGATAAGACCAAGTTTCGCAACTGGACGGTTCTGGTTCCCGCACTGCGGGCGTACTGCTAAAGGTTTGCGAATAAAGAGGACGACCCATAGCGTTGGGAAATTTTTTGTTCGCTAATAAAACAAGGAGAGTCCGAAGGGGGTGGTTGTTGTGGGTATAAAATTTGGGGTCCACGTCGACACACGCAGCCGCTTTTTAAGTTACAAGGGTCGCACTGTCTTGTAACGAGTTTAGGGCAGGTGCGGCGTTACGCGGACTCAGAACTCTCAGGCTGATAGACTCTCGCGCCATTCAGGGGCGGAGGGAGATCACTCGCGTAATGTCTCACCCACTGGCAGTACGTCGTCCGTGTCAACGAGCTCAGTCTGGAAAGTGTCAAACTCGACTGCACGCACCAGTCCCCCACTTGACGCTTGAGCTTGAGCGTTGACACTGAATGAGCCCGATGGCAACCGCAGTGCCTTCACGGACTTTATCCCTTGGCGCGCATCATGAACTTTGTCTTTGAACGATGCCACAGTCTCCACGACCATGCGATTCAGACCGGTCGTGCCGATGGGACCTCACTGAATGTAGGTATTCTTGTGATCCGATCAATGGCTGATATGGCGAGTCTGATTCGTCGTTTTGACTCTTTTCGCGCCAGGTAGGCTCTTTGCCCAATGCGATTGTCGCAGAGTTGTGACTTGCAAGTTGCGTATCGGTCTCCATCCACCGTCAACCCATTCCGGCGGCGGCAAAGCTTACCCTTATCACGGTCAATAAAATAGACCCGTCTCACCCACGTTCAGTCCAGACCCTCGTCAAATCTGCGAGATCTGGCATGCACATGATTATCATCTCGTACAAATTCGCGTATTCTAACGCTTAGTCAGCCTTAATCTCCGCCCGAGTGCAATCGTGCCCACTGTTCCTCGGACTCCTGTGTGTCTTGGTCACCTTCTAGGACGCATCCATTCTAGATCTGGTGCCTTCATCGGCGTTGAGAGCGCGAGGCACGGCCGTAGTACACGATCGTTTTCGTAAACCGGCGTGTACCTGGTATACCGATACCCACTCCACCGATTGCCTTCTCGATCTGGGCCTCATCAACGCTCTCGAACCGTCCATTCACATTCAACCCCCCGTTGTACCCCTCAATCACCTTATCCCTCTCCCCTCGCTCCCGTCGCGCATTCTCCGCCTTGAGCAAGCATTTCAAGGTCACCGTCGAAATCAGCCCAAAGTTGTACATCAACACGAGCCCATGCCCCATGGGCGTCTGGTTCACACGGTACACATTGGATTGATCGCACCCTGATTGTTTCCCCTGACGCGGCGACACCCATCAATCAGCGCTCATCGCATACGCGGTCGTTTTCGGATGCGAGATATGCACGGAGATGACCACCGCGAGGGAGACGCTGCGTTTGTAGGTTCCTTCGACGCTATTCGCAGCGCATGCGCAGCACGTCCGTGTACGTATCGTCAACTACGCTGGGCGGAAAATCTACAGATCTGGAACGCGCGCCCACGCCAGGTTGGTTGTTCGTTTCAAGTTGTGCGTCGTTCGTCGGTGATGATTG
The DNA here is from genome assembly GCA_038090955.1 of Xerocomellus intermedius. Taxonomy (NCBI): domain Eukaryota; kingdom Fungi; phylum Basidiomycota; class Agaricomycetes; order Boletales; family Boletaceae; genus Xerocomellus; species Xerocomellus intermedius. The sequence continues at coordinate 19,854 of JBBPNP010000082.1, forward strand.
CCCGCAAACCAGCCGATAGCGGCACTCACGAATGTACGGGTAGATCCCCTTACGAGCTGATGATGAGGACGCACGACCTGCCCGAGGGGGAAAATACTCACCAAGCTGCTAAATATACCATGACATATGAGAGCCCCGCGTTGCGCAAACCAATCAAAACGATGTACCCCGCTGCAGCACGTCTTTGACTACATGTATGCAGCGGGCTCGCGTACTGATAACGGGGCAGCTACTGTAGTAGAGGAACACCGTAAGCCACGCGGTTGAAAAGGGGGTGTTCGAGGACACGCAGGTTAAACAACCCACGGTTACCATAACGGTCAGCCAAGAAACCGACAGGTAAATGTGCACGCCAACACATACTGGGACCATACTGGCAACAAATTTGCCGCGGTGGCCTTGTAGCCTACATTCCATCAGACCTTGGAAACTTGCTGAACATTGCAGGTCAACTCACCGAGCTGGGACAGAAAAAAGAAATCCTGAGCTCGAGAAAAAGAAACATGATCTTTCAACTGTTGCTCGCTTGGCTCCCACGAGCGGGTACGTCCACCCCGGACAAAGTTGAACGGTCCCAATGATCCTATATACCATTCATGTGCGAATCAACGGGTGTTCGATTGGACACTAATGCCATCGAGTCCGAGTTGAGGTCGGTCGGTTACGGGCCGGGTGTAGGGCAATGAACGACGCAACTACTACTAGTGCGGGCGTTATATCCGGGTCGGGAATGAGGTATTTGCGCGTACACAAGTCCGCCTTGTTCGCTTCAAGTCGGTCTGCGACTAATCCGATGCCATGTTTGCAGAGTCTCCGCGAGGAAAAACGTCATAGCGGAGGAAGTAACGACTGCTTCAGGTTCCTGCGACTCCTTTATCAGCCCAAGGTAAGATCATGACTGAACTAGGATCTTGGCACGCATAACTGGAAAAGGCGGTCCGATGTATCCGCCGACCACCTGCAAAGGCACGGCACATATATTAAGCATGTATGAAGTGACGTTCATGTTGTGAAAGCATACGCCGGGGATTTCAGTCGACGCTCATAACCGTCGTCCGACGGCGCAACTTGAGCGTGACGTCTGATGCGGCCTCAGAGGCCACGCCTTGTCTTATCTGTGCATGTGGACGAGAAGTTGTTGCGCGGTCAGCAGTGCGGCTGTAATAACTTTTGAAAAAAGCGAGATGAATTCACCGCGTAGTACCAGCTGGACCGAGTAGTACTATGCAACCCAAATACTTACAATTGAATACTTAGCTTACATAAGTAGGTGTGGGGTGCATTGGGAGACCCGTAACAACCGGCAATGATGAGAGCGACTGTCAGTGTGAGTTGACATTGCTCATCGCTGACGGCGCTGCTTGTTGTCAGCGATGAACATGGATATACATGCTTCCAATAGCATATTTAAGTGCCGGCGCTCTCTAGGCGGGCGTAGTAAGTAACCTTGTAGGGTTAGTCTCCATTTCAAAGTTTGTCTTGTTTGTTCTACTGCACTTGGAAACAAGCCGAAAATTCTGCAGCTAGCTGGAAAGTGAGAACAGGGAAGTTACACGTCTCCCCACGTCTTCTGCCACTCCGAATGCTGTTAGTGATACTAGCAGAGAGAGGTGGCGACTTCATTTGCCAGAAAGGTACGTGAAACGATCCATTCGATCATCAAATATTGCCAGTGCCTACAGGTTCACAACCATGTCTTCAATCATGATCATCAGGAGGCTGAGCTTAGTATTCCGTTAGGCAGATCAAAGAGTCAAAGGAAGACGGTCGTTCCTGCTTCATGTCCTGAACGCCTTAATGAAGCATGGTGTCAGCTATCTGCCAGTGGTTCGGCCGCAAATATGCAAGTTCCGGTTCCAGCTAGCTTGGCCGAGCCATTCTAGCGAATACGTACCCAAATCAAACGACCGATTCAAATGCGAATCATGAATGTATGTATTGTTTCCTCTCTGCTGTTTCTTCCGCGCCTTATTCTTATTTCATCATTTCTATAAATAATGACCCCGATATCGATTTCCAAACGACGGTGCTGAACAGCACCGATTCACGACACGTTCGGATGGAGTCCGCCGTCATGGGCGGGAGGGGGTTCATAGAAAGTCAATATAAATGGTACCTGATTTCATTCTTGAGCCCCTCATTCTTCCCCAGAGCCTGGTGTTCTTCATCTAGGATCGTTCTTTTCGTCATCTACGAGCCTTCTGATGTACACTCTTCTCGTTACCCTCTTGGGTGTGATTCCATTAGGCACTCTGGTGAGTACTCAGAACATCGCGTCCAGATCTCACGACGAGGTTGCCCGCCAGAGCGCCGCCAAGACATATCAGGTGAAAGACTGGTATCAGGGTTCGGATTTCTTCAACTCGTGTGTATATGTCTGGCTTGTACCTTGTCGCCCGCGATCCAACCCTCTCTAGAGGATGGTGGTTCTTTACTTACTCAGATCCCACCCATGGCAACGTGAATTACCTGAGCATGCAGGATGCAATGTCCGCGGGGCTTGCGTATGTGGAGGGTAACACATTTGTCCTTGCTGTAGACTCCACGAGTACCGTCTCCCCTGGCGGAAACCGCAACTCGTGAGACCCTGCGTTCGCTTGACCGCGTGCTGATGGATTGATAAACATGGACAGTGTTCGCATCACGTCGAACAATGCCTACACAGGTGGTCTGTTTATCCTGGATGCGGTTGCAATGCCGGTTGGTTGTGGCACATGGCCCAGCTTTTGGGTTCGTCATTTATCCCCAGTAGTTGGGATGAACAACACGGCTGAATCTCTGTTGACTGTAGACATGTGGACCTAACTGGCCGCAGGCCGGAGAAATCGATGTCGTGGAGGGCGTCAACAATCAGCCAAACAATCAGATGACGCTCCACACTGGGACGTCGCATGCCTGCACGCTCAACAACAAGGGAGCGTTCACTGGTCAGGTCCTCAACACGAATTGCTACAGCACACAGGATTCCAACAATGGATGCTCTATCCTCGACAACGACACGCGTTCGTTTGGTTATGGGTTTAACGCTGCTCAAGGCGGTGTCTTTGCGCTTCTGTGGGACACGTCGGCGGGCATATCAACGTGGCACTTTCCCCGCGCCAACATTCCTACGGATATCACCAATAAAACCCCCACGCCCGCAAATTGGGGTACGCCAGCAGGCTTTTGGAGTTCTGCAACGTGTGATATTGCTAACAATTTCTACGATCACTCGATGGTCATCGATACCACCATCTGTGGGGACTGGGCTGGATCTACTTATGGTTATTCTGGCTGCCCCGGGACGTGTTCTGACATGGTCGCAAACGCGGCCAACTTTGCCAGTGAGTTGGTCGATCTTTGTCGCGTATCCTCTTTGCTGACGTCGTCCATTTAGACGCCAAATGGGTGATCAATTACGTCGCCGTGTACCAATGAGCGACTGTACTGTCGTATGTAGGTTGCGTGTCCGATTTAGACCCTCCATTAGCACCACAGGGAACATCACGGACAGTCATTGCATCGGAACACTATGTATAGCCTTATTTCCGGTCAGATTGTGTCTCAGGAATCTGCACTATTTTTTTACACGTCGTTACTTCGTGTTTGAGGATCTGAGTCGGGCACACGTTAGCTACGCAACGCGTCCTCGGTGTACAACAGAGTGCAATGTAGATTTGTTTGTTTGTTTGCCCTGCGGTAAGAGTGACGCCCGTGAACGGAGGGTTGCAAAGGCGTTGAGATCGAAACTGTGCATGGGCTTGAGCAGTGGATGGAAGCGACGGGGCGTGCGACGAGCGTCGTCGATGCTCTGAGCATCACGCACATGTTGGGGATGTGCCAGTGTCCGACACGTTCGTGATCGCGCAGATGGTGGTCGAGGTGGAGTCATGAAGGTAAGGAACATTTGGACAGGTGAGCATTGAAACGCCCCGCAGCTGCAAATTAAAGGCACGGGGACTAGAGACGGAAGGGATGACAAGCGGGCAAGGTCCGATTGGGATTGATTACCATGCCCCACGACTGTAATTTCCGTCCAGTCTTCTAGAGGACACACAAGAAAGGGGAAGATGCGAGATCCTGCCAGCGACAACCTTCGTTCCCCGGCCCGTAGCGAAGTGGGACACCACAATGGTTCAGAGCGCTCACCTGACAGGCCTAGTATCGCACCCGTACTCCATCTGATCATACCCAGGGCGGGGTAGCAAGCTCCAGCCTCGACATCGGGTCCATCACGGCAGCAAAGTTCAGTATTGCCATTGTTGGGTTTGCCAGTTGTCAGGATGGCGGCACTTGCTTTGAGGAGAAGAAGGCGATGTGCTGTCGTTCGGGTTAAGCATGGTCATGATCTTTCCGGTGCTTGCTCGTCTGGCTCGGACGACAAAGTGGAGAGGCCCCGGACAAAGTTGAACATTGAACGGCATATTGAGTCCAAATTGGGGTCGGTCGGTTACGGGCCGGGTCGCCGCCGGGTGTGGGGTAGACGGAGCCTGCGATGATTTAACTGTCGACGATCATGCCAGAATTTCGGATAACGCCGTGACGTCGTCCATTTCTAGCCGCGTCGTTCAACTTGAAGTCGCTGTGGTGGAACGAGATGGCGTGCGAAAGACAAGATGCACTGCTACCGAACCAACCCCAAAATGGGTTAAAGAAGCTGACGGGTAAATATGCAGCATGCACGCCAGCACACACTGCCAGTAGGCGTCAACAAATTTGCCGCGGTCGCCTTGTAGCCTACATTCCATCAGACCTTGGAAACTTGCTGAACATTGTAGGTCAACTCACCGAGCTGTTGGTGAGAGAGGCAAATTCGCGTGCGTCAGTATATGCCCAGGGACAGAAAAAAAAACCTGAGCTCGAGGAAAAGAGACATGATCTTTCAACTGCTTGCTCGCCTGGCTCCCACGAGAAGGCACGTCCACCCCGGACAAAGTTGAACGGCCCCAATGAGTCTATATACCATTCACGTTCGAATCAACGGGTGTTCAATTGGACATGAATGCTATCGAGTCCGAATTGAGGTCGGTCGGTCACGGGCCGGGTGTATATAATATCCCAGTTCGGGCGTTATCTCCGGGTCGGGAATGAGGTATTTGCGCGTACACAAGTCTGCCTTGTTCGCTTCAAGTCGATCTGCGACTAATCCGATGCCATGTTTGCAGAGTCTCCGCGAGGAAAAACGTCATAGCGGAGGAAGTAACGACTGCTTCAGGTTCCTGCGACTCCTTTATCAGCCCAAGGTAAGATCACGACTGAACTGGGATCTTGGCACGCATAACTGGAAGGGCGGCCCGATGTATCCGCTGACCACCTGCAAAGGCACGGCATTCTATATTAAGCATATATGAAGATGTTGTGAAAGCATACTCCGTGGACTTCAGTCGACGTTCATAACCCGCCGTCCAACGGCGCAACTTGAGCGTGACGTCTGATGGCCTCAGAGACCACGCCTTGTCTTATCTGTGCATGTGGATGAGAAGTTTTTGCGCGGTCAGTAGTGCGGTTGTAAGAACTTGAAAAAAGCGAGATGAATTTACCGCGTGGTACCAGCTGGACCGAGTAGCACTGTGCAAAACTCTATGTAGGCCGAAGTGGCGCTGAACCAAATAAAGCTAGCCCAAATGTAATTGAATACTTAGCTTAAACAGGTGTGGATTGTCGAAATCGAGTGCGTTAGGAGAACCCCGTAACAACCGGCAATGATGAGAGCGACTGTCAGTGTGAGTAGACATTGCTCATCGCTGCTTGCTGTCAGCGATATACATTCCAACAGCATATTTAAGTCCCGGCGCTCTCTAGGTGGGCGTAGTAAGTAACCTGGTAGGGTTAGTCTCCATTTCAAAGTTTGTTTTGTTTGTTCTACTAAACTTGGAAACAACGTTTTGCAGCTACTGTAGCTGGAAATTGAGGGAAGTTACCCATCTTTTACGTCTTCTGCCAATGGCATTCGGGGTCACGACTCCGAATGCTGTCATTTGATACTGCAGACTCCAGAGTGAGGTGGCGACTTCGTTTGCCGGGAAGGTACGTGAAACGGTTCATCCGATCATCAAATATTGACAGTGCCTTGTAACTAGTTGACAACCATGTCTTCAATCATGATCATATCAGGAGGCTGGGCTTAGTCTTCCGTTAGGCAGATCAAAGAGTCAAAGGAAGACGGCCGTTCCTTCTTCATGACCCGAACCCTTGAATGAAGCATGGGTACCAGCTATCTGCCAGTGCCTCGGTCGCAAATATGCAAGTTCTGGATCCAACTAGTTTGGCCGAGCCATTCTAGCGAGTACGTACCCGAATTAAACGACCGATTCAAATCCGAATCATGTATGTATGTATTGTTTCCTCTCTCCTGTTTGTTCCGCACTTTATTCTTGTATCATCACTTCCATAAATAATGACCCCGATATCGATTTCCAAACGATGGTGCCGAACAGCATCGATTCACGACATGTTCGGATAGAGTCCGCCGTCATGGATGGGAGGGGGGTTCATAGAAAGTCAATATAAATGGTACCCGATTTCATTCCTGCTCCCCTCATTCTTCCCCAGTACCCAGTGTCCTCCATCTAGGATCGTTCTTTTCCTCATCTACGAGCCTTCCGATGTACGCTTTTCTCCTTGGCCTCTTGGCCGCAATTCCGTTGGGCACTGTGGTGAGTGCTCAGAACATCGTGTCCAGATCTCACGACGAGGTTGCCCGCCAGAGCGCCGCCAAGACATATCAGCTCCAAGACTGGTATCAGGGTTCGAACTTCTTCTCGTATGTATATGTCTAGCTTGTACCTTGTCACCCGCGATCCAACCCTCTCTAGAGGATGGTGGTTCCTTACTGGCTCAGATCCCACGGGTGGCAACGTGAATTACCTGAGCATGCAGGATGCAATGTCCGCGGGGCTTGCGGATGTGGAGGGTAGCACCCTTGTCCTTGCTGTAGACTCCACGAGCACTGTCTCCCCTGGTGGAAAACGCAACTCGTGAGACCCTGCGTTCGCTTGACCGCGTGCTGATGGATTGATAAACATGGACAGTGTTCGCATCACGTCGGACAATGCCTACACAGGTGGTCTGTTTATCCTGGATGCGGTTGCAATGCCGGTTGGTTGTGGCACATGGCCCAGCTTTTGGGTTCGTCGTTTATCCCCGTAGTTTGGATGAACAACACGGCTGAGTCTCTGTTGACTGTAGACCAATGGACCTAACTGGCCTGAGGCCGGAGAGATCGATATCGTGGAGGGCATCAACAATCAGCCAAACAATCAGATGACGCTCCACAGTGGGACGTCGCATGCCTGCACGCTCAACAGCAAGGGAACGTTCACTGGTCAAGTCCTCAACACGAACTGCTACAGCACACAGAGTGCCGACGCTGGATGCTCTATCCTAGACACCGACACGCGTTCGTTTGGTTACGGGTTTAACGCTGCTCAAGGCGGTGTCTTTGCGTTTCTGTGGGACACGTCGGCCGGCATGTCAATGTGGCACTTTGCCCGCGCCAACATTCCTACGGATATCACCAATAAAGCACCCACGCCCGCAAATTGGGGTACGCCAGCAGGCTTTTGGAGTTCTGCAACGTGTGATATTGCTGACAATTTCTACGATCACTCGATGATCATCGATACCACCATCTGTGGGGGCTGGGCTGGATCTGCTTATGGTAATTCTGGCTGCCCCGGGACGTGCTCTGATATGGTTGCAAACGCGTCTAACTTTGCCAGTGAGTTGGTCGATCTGTGTGGCATTCTTTGCTGACGCCGTCCATTTAGACGCCAAATGGGTGATCAATTACGTCGCCGTGTACCAATGAGCGACTGTGCTATCGTATGCAGGTCGCGTGTCCGATTTATACCCTCCATGAACACCACAGGGAGCATCGCGGACAGTCATCGCATCGCAACATTATACCCTTTCTGCCGGTCAGATTGTGTCTCAGGAGTCTGCAGTCTTTTTTTTATACGTCGTTACTTCGTGTTTGAGGATCTGAGTCGGGACACTCGGATGTTAGCTACGCAACACGTCCTCTGTGTACAACAGAGTGTAATGTAGATTTGTTTATTTATTTGCTCTGTGGTAGGAGTGACGCCCGTGAACGGAGGGTTGCAAGGCGTTGAGATCGAAACTGTGCGCATGGGCTTGAGCAGTGGATGGAAGCGACGGGGCGTGCGACGTGTGTCGCCGATGCTCTAAGCAATCAAGCACACGTCGGGGATGTGTCAGTGGCCAACACGTTTGTGATCGCGCAGAGGGTGATTGAGGGTGGACCCGGTTGGAATCGTGAGGTAAGGAACACTTGGATAGGCGAGCATTGAAACCCCCAAGGCACGGGGGTACCAGAAAAGCCTAATATCGCACCCGTACTCCATCCCATCACCCAGGGCGAGTTGGCAAGCTGCATGCCTCGATATTAGGTCCGTTACGGCAGCAAAGCTCAGTATTGCCAGTGTCAGGATGGCGGTACTTGCTTTGAGGAGAAGTGGGCGATGGGCTGTCGTTCGGGTTGGGCATGGTCAATGGTCATGATCTTTTGCTTGTTCGCCTGCCGAGTCGGACAAAGTGGAATCTCCCCGGACATTGAACGGCCTCATGCTACATGCAGTTGGGGGTCGGTCGATTACGGGCCGGGTATCCCCGGGCCACGCAACTATTATAGAAAACGGAACAGAAGGTGTCCAATGCCACCGTTGACAGTGTGGTCTTTGGATGTCGCTCGGTGCTAGACGCGGGGAAAATGTCGGGGCGTATTGCATGTAAATAGGTATTTACAGATCAATGGAGCTACGACCAGGGAAGTTCGAAAGGGGGGAAGTTGGGTGAAGCGCGGCGGAGCGCTTTCCGACCCGGAGCGGAAGCCGATACCTGCTGGGCTTGGGCCGGCGATGAACGATCACGGGAGTGGGAGCGGAATGCCCAGAACGGCGACGGGGCATGGCCGCAGCACTGGTTGGGAAGGCGGAGTGTGGTGCGAAGGTTACGCGGCGCGGTGAACGACCGCAGAGGGGGGATTGCTCGGGACCACGGTGAACGACCGCGGGAGCGGGACGCCCAGGATGGCGGTGGGGCATGGCCGCAGTACCGGTTGGGATGGAAGTGTGGGGCGGTGAACAACCGCAGGGGTGGATTGCTCGGGACTGTGGTGAACGAGCACGAGAGCGGGATGCCCAGGGCGGCGGTGGGGCATGGCCACAGCACCGGTTGGGATGGAAAGGGGGTGGGGCGGTGAACGACCGCAGGGGTGGATCGCTCGACGCTCGGGACTGCGGTGAACGACCGCAGGAGCGGGATGCCCATTGGCAGGACGGCAGTGGGGTACGGCCGCGGCACCGAGACATGCTTGACATGCTGTGGGAAGGCAACTCGCCTTGAGGGAATTCGCAGATCGGCGTCGTCTGCTGGTGGCTTGTGGTGACGGAACGCTTCGGTACGGCCATCATACCATAATTTGTACAAGGTCAAAGGCTGGAAATTTTGATGGCAATATGGAAACGATCTTGGTCCGATGATGTCGGGGGAGGACGATTCTGTTGACATCATTGATCTTCATCTTCTTCGGGTCTTCTTTGTTCTTTTTCCTTTGTCGTTATTCCTGTCGGGCACGCTCGGCCTCTTGGGCTATAGCGCCTCACAGCCTCATGCACAAGGCGATAGCATTGGAGGCGAAGTCGGGTCGACCATGGTTGCATGGGAGTGAAAACGAGATGAGAAAAGGAGTGACTGGAGGTCAGATGGACGAAAGGAATGAGGAGGTGCAACGAGCAGCGAGGATGACTGAGGTGAGGACAAGCGGCGATAAAAGGCTCGTCCGAAGACTTTACACTGTGACTTTGCTCGTGCCTCGCTACGTCATTGACACAGTGTGACAAATTACGGGCCGCCGCAGCCCGGCGACCAGCAACCTTTCTGGCTCACTGAACTTGCACAGGACAGTTTTACTTCAGATGAAAGATCACAAGGTTGGACCATACGGACATCTGATTACAAGTTTACATATATTTCAAAAGACACCTCCCCGCCATTGTATTTCCAACGACATCCCTCACAATCCTCCCTTCCTTTGGCCAGCCTACAAACACTTTCTACTTTCAATCGGTTACACAATCGTAGCCCTTGTCGACCTCGGAAGAATCTTGATAAGCGCAACAGTCTGACCATGTGGCCCTGTTGTTATACAGTGTTTCGTCGTCGCAATCGCACTGAGATGGAGATGTATGTTAATGATTTTTTTGATAGAGAGGATGCATGCGGCAAACTCGATTGTGTTCTACAGAGAATTTAACGGGAGCACCGTAGATATCGGATCCGTCTTGGCAGCAAAGCGCAGTATTCCCATTGTCGGGTTTGCCAGTGTCTGCATGGCGGCACTTGCAGAACGACGGGTTCCCGGATGTGCTAAACGATCATGTTAGCCACAAACACAGGCGGTAAACGAGATCACGCTCACCAAACAGCCAAGGCTGTTAACGCGACGACAGCGACTTTAAAATGCCTGTACATGTCTAATAGACCCACCAAATGATGCGTGGCATGGGGGGCGACTGCAGTTTATACAGCTGGGCGAATATGAAATTTGACCATCGAGATGTGATCCGTACCCTCCCATACCGTCGACCTCCGAGTCCATGACGTTGTTAGACCCCCTTCAAGTCGCGCCTCACTATATGGGAACCAATCATAGCGGCACCCGTGCGCCGTGGTTATAAATTGCCACCGTCTGACCCGGCGGCGCCTACGAGTGTTGCGCATCGTGTTTGATGTGGGAGATGTGTTCCATGTCGGGGAGACTTTAAGGAGAAGAGGGCGATCATCGCTGTCGTTCGGGTTGAGCGTTGGGTTCTTGCTCGTCTGCGACTGGGACGACAAAGTGGAGAGGGGACGTCCACCCCGGACAAAGTTGAACGGCCCCGATGATTCTCCATGCCATTCACTGACGAATCACTGAGAGGTCGCTCAATTGGACATGAATGCTTATTGAGTCCGAGTTGGGGGTCGGTCGGTTACGGGCCCGGGTCACGGATGTGGGGTAGACAGAACCTGTGATGATCTACAGTAGACTTGCTCATGAAGCATAGAAAATCTCATAATGCATACTACTATGCATTATGAGCAAGTCTACTGTACTGTCAACGATCAAGTCATTCGGATAGCGCCGTGACGTCGACCCTTTGTCTTTCGACGCGTGCAGAAACGATTCCTGCCGAGTTTATCGAGTTTGAAGGCACACCCGTCAAGGCCCCGTCACGATTCACGAATCATGCGGCCGCGCGTGTGCCGCGTCGGCGCGCGGCACTCGGCTCTAGTCGCGTCGTTCAAGCGGCCCAAATTATCTGTGGTGGAATGTACAGCCCCATGTTACGGGGAGATGTCAGATGGCGTGCGAAAGACGATGATGGCAGCGCTGTTACCGAGGTAAAACCAACCCCAAAAGGGCCTTCTGGGTCAGTCACTACACGCAATCGACCGGGGGGGAGTAAACGTTTCCACGGACAAAGTTCAGCTCGGCGTATCTTAGACCTACATAGCATAGTCCAACCCTTTCGCAAGTATGCGGGCCCTATCGTTGATTGATGAGCCTTCTAAGCAATCCCAAAAAGTGTCTTACAGCCCGGGTTCCGGGACGATAAGGCCTTTGTCTTGCCCAACGTAGTGTGGTCGATGAGGACCACTTTCGTGGACTATGAGCCCCTAACCACAGAGTTCGAGCGCACCAGCACCCCAATCATGATGGATTACAGCGAGATTACGATCTAAAGGCAACATCTCAACACAGCTGACAAGCGACTGAACCCACGTATGACCCGTGCGCTACGAACTTGTCTGCCAATGACTCGGATCTTGCCGCGTGTGACCACAGTGGGCGCCAAGTTATCCCCAAACGATCAAATGACATCGCACCGCACACGCTCAATCATCACGAGCCTCCGCCCATCTCCAACAACGCTTCGATACTCTTCCCAAGGTCCCCGCCGTTCGCTTCGAGCACCCAGTCGCGCACCTCGCCATCCATGCTTGGGAATATTTGAGCAAGCGTACTACGAGATGCAGCGCTGGCGTGTGCATGCGCCCTGTCAATCTCAGCTTGTACAGCAGACAAGTCAAGAGATGGCGTTGGCGTCCGCGAAATATGTTGTGCCTGAGAAGGTGGCTGTAAATGTTGAGGAAGTGGACTTGGGTAAGTACCGGACCAGGAAACAGATCCTGGTGCCTGAATGGCGCCGGGAACAACCTTTGAAGAGGGCAATGTTCCGGACGTGTCCTCTACTGGGACACCAGGCGACGGTGGGGTACGTGATGGCCTGCGAACGCGGGGTTTATATGTCGTCTGTATGGGCGGCTTTGGGGCCTCCTGTCTAGCCTTCCCTCCCACGTTCCTAAATTGAGCAATCTGATCAGGATGCGCCCAGTGTCGTTCGGTTTGATTGTCTGACCCTTCCTGTGCCCGTTCTCTTGCAAGTTCAAATGGCGCGAATGGACCCGGGAGATAAGACATTTTCTCATCGAGGGCATCGCTAAAAATACGACTGATTGCGCCGAGTGGCTTGGAGACCGCATCCCCTGTCTTTTGAAGCAGTCGGCGGGCATCCTCGCTTATACTCTGTGTTTGAGAGGGAACAGATAATGTCAGTAGCTGAGCGGACTCTTCTCCTGCGTGTGGAGAGGGGAGGGGAGATCTGATAGGGGCAAACGAGGAAGTGGACGACGTCGGTGAAGAAGGTGACGAGGGAGGCAGGGATTGGATGGCCAGTTCGACGTTTCTATCAACCAGCAGTGAGCACGGGGGGAAAGGCACTTCCAAGAATGCTCACCGCTCGAATTCCTGTTGGGTAATATTTGAAACAGATGTATGGTCCATTGTCTCAATGAATTGAACTGCTCCCATCTACACCGGATCTGGCTTTAAATGGTCTGGATTAGCCAAAACTATCCATACTCACGAGACTTGACAGGTAATAGCCCGCCTCGCTTTGCAGTTTCGCGGGGTTCCGGAAGCGATTTATGAATCTATTGCAGTCCGCTTGTTAACGAGCAACGAGCCAGAATGGGAGAGCACGCATACTCCACGTTAGAAAGAAGGTGATGTGGATTTGCTTTGAGAACCACGAAGATGAGGACAGGGACGAACGAGTCTGCTCCTTCGTCCTTTCGCAAGTGACGGAGAAGACCTTGCCGTTAAATTAGTCGTCAGTGACTCACAGGTACGGTAAGGACTAACCAAATATGACTTTGCAGCAATTCAGGATGCAGATCAATTTGTCCCTCGGTGCCTTGTAGTGGTTCACTTTACATAGTTCTTTGCGGGTGGTCAGGTGAAGGAATGGAGAGGGATGAAATGAGAGACCTTGTTGGGCAAATTCGAGAAACCCTGCAATGCCTGGTTCTTTAGTCTCTAGCTCCGGAATGTCAAGATGAGAAGGTTTTAGCCAATGGAACAAGCTGATTCTCTGTGCCAGGATTCGATCCCGTTCGAGATCGTCTGCAGTTACGGGCCGCGGAGGGGTTAGTAGGGGGAGGGCAGGGGTGAAGGTGCTGGAAGAGGAGGTGAATGATATGTGGCAAGGTGAGCTGTCAGACGACGAACAAGTCGTAGAGCTTGTTCATGACAAGTTTCTCCATGCCTTCCATGGCATTCTCGAACTCGGGGTCGGAGGCGTTTCGCCAAACGTCGGATTCTCTCATCTTTGCTGCGATGAACTGAAATGGCACGATTAAGGCGGATCAAGCGGTATCGCAGTCGCGAGTTCGTACATTCAGGAAATCGTTGATGACCTTGACTTGATCGTTCACGGTGAAGGTTCTCTTTGTGAAATTACTGAGGAATCTGGCCGTGCAACATTGTGAGCGCGGTAGGAGGGACGGGAAGAGAGGACTTGCGATCTGAGGTACTTTGCGACGGGTTCTGCGCCGCGGGACTTCATCTGGTCGAGAAACGATTGAAAGTCAAACTGTGGGTTCGCAGAGGGGGGAGTTGCAGATCGAGTGGTCGGCGCAGAGTCAGACTGTGGTTTAGGCAGAGGAGACTGAGTAGCAAAGGGGCCGGTCGGGGATGGGACGGGTATGGGCTTTGCAGAGTCCACCGATAGCGGGCGTGTGCGTGGCCGGGGGATGGAAAGGGAGCGAGCGATGGCGGCAAAGGAGGGGAACGAGACGGAGGACGGCGGGACTGGAGAGGGCGGGGGGGAGCATCGAGCCTGTTCATCTGCCCAGGCGCTGCGGGCGTCGAGTGCGTCCGAGTCGTCGGTGGCCAGCCCCTGAATGGCCGAGGCAAGGGTCAGGTCGAGCGCGGGTGGTGCGTCTGCCCATGGATTTGGACTGTGATCGTTTGCAGGCACGGGGGCGTCCGTGTCCGGAACATTGTCCGCCATGGCCATCTGCACAGGAGTCACCGTGCTCGGGTCTCCCTCGTTGCCATTCACGTGACACGGTATTCAATTCATTCAAACACATGTTGCTGTTGTTGTTTTTTTTTTCTTGTGGGAGGACGGAACATCGAACAGCCCCTCCACAGCGTTTCCCCGGATGATGGGAGCAGTGTTTCGTTGATCGTACATTTCCACGTGTGTGTTGCGCTCCTGACCGGACCTTGCGCTGTCACCTCACACTCGTCCTTTTTAATCTCCCTGCACACTCCGACGTCGTTCCCTTTCCCATAGTCTCCCTCTGCCCTCCTCGCTTCAAAAGTTGTCCTCCCAAGCCCCGCCCTCCAAGCTCCCCTCACGTGCCCCTCGACGCGCGCTAACTCTCTACTATTCGGGTTAGCTCCTCCCTCCACATGGCTGCGTATCTTCCAGTCCCCCTCGGCTCAGCAAACAACATACCCGACGACTCTGCACTCTCAGACCTTCCCCGCGGTCAGGTCGACTATCTCTCCCATGAATGGCGCGAAGAGGACGTTTGGCGCTCCTGGCGCAACATGACTCGTCTCAAGAACGAAATCGCCAACGGCGTCCGGCTCGAAAACGCCTCTTGGCGTACCTGGTGGAAGCAGAGGAATGGCCTCAAAACCGTTACCCCAGAGACTCTCAACTGGTCAGTCCTGTTTTTCCGTGCCCCTTTCTGATCGTCGCGATCTTGCAATGTCTCTTCATCCGTCTATCTTCGCCCCATTCTATTTCGCATTCTTGGCCCTTTCTTTCGGCATTGTTACGATTTTGAGTCTTGGCTCGACATCGCGACCGTGCTTTTTACCCGGATGCTCACCCTTGTATGTAGGCTCAAAGACTCTGATGTCACCTGGCTATACGGTCCTCTCCACACCGCAGATCCAACTCCCAGACCGTCTCCCAGCGCCGCCGCCGCCGCGCTCGACCTCCCCTCCTCCTCCTCTTCCCCCTCCCCCACACTCGACAGCGTCACTGCTGCAGTGCGCAAACCCATCCTCAAACACCGATCCATCTGCGAGCTGCTCACCTCGGAGTTCCCACTTTCGCCCGTGCTTAGCCCGCCAGATTCCGAGGAGGAGGATGGGCCACAGATCTTGTCGGACGGCGGTGATCCGAGTTTGCCGCACAAACCGATTCGTCCGTCGCTGCTGCACACCAAGAGCGACACCCACATCACCCGGTTGGGTTCCGACCGCGCTTTTCGACGGGATTCTCCGCCTCGCCTGGCGCCGAATGTTGCGGGGGTGTTGCCGCCCTCGAGTTTGCTCCAGTCCGAGTCGCCGCCTTCTTCCGTTGTTCCCGGACAGAAACGTAAGCACATCTGCTTCAACACTTTTGTAGAGCAGTGCATCGCCATCGACAAACCGAAAAAGAAGCGCCCACATTTCTCCACGTCAAATCCCCATTTATCTAACCTCGACGACGACGGGTCAGCGTCAAATCCTACCTGGCATCTAGTATACTAATCTCTACCCTTCTCAGGTATGACGAGGACTCGGAAGACGGCATCATCGACGAGGTGGACGAGATCCTCTTTGACGACGACCGCGATAACCACCCCGACCCATCCTATCCCCAGATATCCCATCCCCATCCCCCCCACCATTCCCCGCCTCCCCACAACGTATCCCCACCCTCGTCCTCCACCTCAGAGGACGAGGACGAGGACGACGAAGTCCTTCAAATGCGTGTTCGCCATACTGCCCCTGCGATCCCTCGCTCTCCTACCCACTCCCCCTCGTCCACCTCGTCCTCGTCCTCACACTCGCGGCCACCCAAGGCCCGATCTGCGTCTTACACCCCCGCCGGTCGACGTGGACATGGTAGCAACGGTTTCATCATGCGCTCCCAAAGCACAGACAAGGGATTGGTCACCATCGCCTTGATTGCCCCAACCGTCCTCAAAACAAAGATGGACGACGATGACGAGCACTCGCCCTACCCACTCGCACATCTCCCCTCCTACACCCGTTGCGCTCGTGATCCCCATAATGTCAAGGACTGGCCCACTTATGGCGCACATGATTCCCCTGTGGAGCTCGTATACGTACCTCCATCGTACATTTACTCGGCGACGGAGAATGAGGACACGGTCGAAGAGGACAGGCAGGCAGGAGCATACGAGCCTAGCCTAACAGATCAGCTGCAGCTGTTTGATCAGCCCATGGTGGAATCGCCTCCCTCTGTGACAGAAGCCCCGGTTGTCCAACAGGAACACAATGTGGATTTGATCGACCCAACTCAGCTTCTTGGCCCAGGTGTTGATCCCAAGACCACTCGCATACCCCGACGCGCAGAGAGTGCTTCGACCGAACGGAGTCTGGCTGGTCCCGAAGTTATCGTCAGCTCCTCAGATGGTCACCCAGACATCCCGCGCTCGAGGTCACGTTCGGGATCCCGAAGTAGGTCGCGGTCCCGTACCCCTTCGCCAAATGATGCGATGACTGCGTCAACCAACGTCGCTCCCTCAAGCCCGGCTACTGTTGTTCCCCGTCCCAATGCACCTGCCCATACTGGCAGCGCCTTTCTTGCTCCATCCGATCCCCCTCCTTCACGAGGCCGCCCCGCGTCTTCCTCGTCATTGTCTTCCCAGGTGCAGGTCGGCGAATCCCGTGGCCGCAGTATCACGCGCACACCGTCGTTTTCAGATCGGGAAAGTCTCAATGCTGGCAGTCCCGAGGGAAATGTTGGGCTCAGCATAGGCAGTTTTGGTGTCAGAGATCGGGAGCGTGATGTAAGAGCCGAGAAGGAGGGTAGACGGACCGCGGAGAGAGGACGAGATCGGGGCACGCGAAGATTTGGTTCGCATTCAGGCTCTGGATCCAATTCTAGTTTGAGCCCCGAGGATCCGCATGCTGCTGCGCGCATTACCGTGGGGCAACCTCAGCCGGAGCAACTGCCTGTTCCTGAGGTGCTAAAGAAGTGTATTTCCGGATCATCTTCGTCCGGATCTTCCGCGGTCACCGTTATTCCCACCACCGCCCGCTCGCCTCCACGTCTCGTATTCGACACCAAGCCGATTACTCAGACGAGCTACACCGAAGCGCCGTCCACACCGATACCCATTTCCCCCAGTTACGCGCAAGAGGAACAGGAATCCATCTCGCGTCAACCTACACCCGCCAACTCTCCAGTTCTTCCCATGCGCTCGCCACCTTCTCCCTCCAAGTCGTCTCCGCACCCACTCATCGTTCGCCATGAACGGAGAACTTCTTCCGGTAGTTCTAGGAGCCCCACCCGAAACGGGGACGACGGCCAGCAGGGTACCCTTGTTGGTCGTGCTGTCGAAATAATGTCCAATGCCGGCGCTTTCTTGGGTGCTTTTTGGCATAATGGAGCTCCAGCCGGCGTCCCAACCTCATGATCTTTGGTGGTCGTCGACGGCGTTTACTTATATCTTGGAATTATTGACCCTTGCTTGGGTCCCTGTGGTTGCTTGTTGTCTTCATCGCATGGTACATATTACCCCTTGGACTTTTTTCTTTTCTTTGGTTGGATCCCACGTGCAAGCGTTCTTTTCTTAAATCCACGTTGGATTCGTCTTTCTTTTACGATACAAATTCAAAGTTTAATAGTGTTTTTTGCGCCTACCCCTTGTTCCTTTCTTTTCTCGCCCGTTGTGGATGGGTACTGGTAGCGCCGGATAACGCTCGTGTACATATCTGTTGTATCACTCGCCGTTCTCCCCGATATCCTATTAGTCTTGACTAGTCTGCGCTCCATGTAATTATAGATGACATCCACCCTCTGACTCGGACAGTCAACATGCCCATTCCAAAGACCATCATTGAGCAAATAAAACAAATCATTCCACCCCTGAATGGGACCCTGCACAAAGGCCAGTCAGGTGCGTCGTCGTCCAGGTCGGTGGGCTCGTGAGATCAATACAGGCACGCAGGCAGGGTGGGCGTCCTAGGAGGGGCTCTCGAGTTCGTCACTCCATCGTTTCTTGGTGCGATCCCACCACTCACGATGGCATAGCTACACCGGCGCGCCGTTCTTTGCAGCCATGTCTGCGCTTCGTTTGGTATGGTCGTCTACATACACGGGGAATACACGAGTCTGACGATCATCATGCAGGGCGCTGACCTCTCGCACGTCGTTTGTGCGCCGACTGCAGCACAGGCGATCAAGTCGTATTCGCCCGACTTGATCGTCCATCCTATCCTCCGGGAAGATGCGTACGTTCCCCCTAACTTGCTCTCGCGTTCGTCCACTGACGCCCTCGCCCATACCCTACCCACTCTCACGCTGGACAACTCACAGTCCACAAGACAAAGTGGAGAACGAGCTCGACGCCATCTTCGCACGGCTCCACGTCCTCGTTCTCGGCCCGGGCCTCGGGCGCGAAGCCTACATGCAGCGCTACGCCCGCACCGCACTGACGCTCGCGCGTTCGCGCGCCATGTTTGTCGTCCTGGACGCCGACGCGCTCTGGATGGTCGGGCAGGCGCTGGAGCTCGTGCGTGGGTATCGGCGGGCGGTGGTGACGCCGAACGTGGTCGAGTTTAAGCGGCTGTGCGAGCAGGTGGGGGTTGGGGAGGGGGAGGAGGAGAGGGCGGCGGCGGTGTCGAGGCGGCTTGGGGGGGTGGTTGTGTTGGAGAAGGGGGCGAGGGACGTGATTGCGAGCGATACGACGGGGGAGGAGGCGGATTTGGGTGCGAGTGGGATTCGGGTGGCGGAGGGGGAGGAGCGGGAGAAGGTGAGAGAGGTGGTGGAGGTGGACGTCGAGGGTGGGTTGAAGCGGTGCGGGGGACAGGGGGACGTGTTGAGCGGGTGTGTGGGTGCGATGTTGGCGTGGGGCAAGTGTTACGAGGAGGGGGCGTATCGGTGCGTGCGCGCGTTGGTGTTGGGAACTGCGCTGACGGATGTTGATAGGGATCACGCGCTTCCGGTGTCGAGATTGCCCATCTTGGCCGCGATCGGTGGAAGTCTCGTTACGCGTACGAGCAGCAGGATGGCGTTCCAGGCGGAGGGCCGTGGGCTGGTCACTCAGGACATGATACCACATCTGGCAAAGGCGTTCACAGAGATCTTTGGGGACGTACAAGGCGGTGAAAGGGGGAAACTCTAGATAATCCCGGGCTGCTTCAATGCAATACAACTTTCTTCGGGTATGGACGGGACTACGACGTCACGTGTGACGGAAGCATAAAAGTGGTCGACCGGGCGTTTCGAGCGCCACCCGCAACGATGGCTCATCAAGTCAAGGAAATACCCACCACGCCCTTTGACGGTCAGAAACCTGGCACGTCGGGGCTGAGAAAGAGGTCTGTACACCGCCAGCGATCTTCACGAATCCGTCTGACGAAACGGACCACAGGGTCAAAGTGTTCCAACAACCCGTACGCGACCCGACGTGTTCCGTTGAGGGATCTTGCCCGCTCAAGCACTCTCTCTTGTAGCACTACACCGAAAACTTTGTCCAGTCCATCTTTGATTCTATCAACGCACAGGGCGCAACGCTCGTCGTCGGAGGGGACGGTCGTTACTTTTCCCCAGAGACCGTCCAGACCATCCTCAAGATCGGGTCCGCCAACGGCGTGACAAAGTTTATCGTCGGCAAGGACTCGATCCTGTCCACCCCCGCCGCGTCCAACGTGATCCGGAAGTACAAGGCCGACGGTGGTATCCTCCTCACGGCGAGCCACAACCCTGGTGGTCCCGACAACGACTTTGGAATCAAGTACAATGTCTCCAACGGGGGGCCTGCACCCGAGAACGTGACGAACAAGATTTATGAGGTCACCAAGTCCATCGCGAGATACAAGGTCGTCGAGGCTAAGCCTGTACGTCGTTTTATTTATCTCGCTGCGGTCGATGCATGACCTCACGCTGCACGCCAGGTCGATCTCTCAAAGATCGGCGAGACGACCTACGGACCCTCCCAAGTGCAGATCATCGATTCCGTTGCGGATTACGTCATCTTGCTGAAGGAGATCTTTGATTTTGCGCTCATCAAAGCGTTCCTACAGGACAATGCAGAGTCGTTCCGCGTCCTGTTTGACGGTCTGCATGGTGTGACTGGTTCCTACGCGCGTGCTATTTTCATCGAGCAGCTCGGTCTCCCCGAGGCTGCCATACAGAACTGTGTCCCGTTGCCAGACTTTGGCGGAGGACACCCTGACCCGAACTTGACTTATGCGCATTCGCTTGTCGAGGTCGTGGAGAGAAACGGTATCCAGTTCGGTGCTGCGAGTGATGGTGATGGTGATCGAAACATGATCTACGGCAAGGGTGCGTTCGTCACCCCGTCAGACTCTGTCGCTATCATCGCGGACTGGGCACACGTCATTCCTTACTTCAAGAAGGGAGGCGTGAAAGGTCTGGCGCGTAGCATGCCGACTAGCAAGGCCATCGATCTTGTTGCACAGAAAAAGGGCCTCGAATATTTCGAGGTGCCCACTGGTATGTCATTTGGCTAGCATACACTCGCCTGATTTACGGAATTCTCTGATAGGCTGGAAGTTCTTTGGAAACTTGATGGACGCCGGACGCCTCTCCATCTGCGGAGAGGAATCTTTCGGAACAGGCTCAGACCATATCCGTGAAAAGGACGGACTGTGGGCAATTGTCGGCAAGTATGATCCGTTCCGTGTTTCGGCGATCGCTTACATCTGGACCGGAAGCGTGGCTGAACATTCTTGCGGCCGCCAACAAGGAATCTCCTAACAAGCTCATTGGTATTAATGAACTCCTCCAGAAACACTACGCCGTCTACGGCCGTTCGTTCTTCAGCCGCTATGATTACGAAGAAGTTTCCTCGGAAGGTGCAAACAAGTTGGTCGCGCGTCTGAACGACGCCATCAAGACCTCCTCGTTCGCAAACACGACCCATTGCTCAAAGAGCACCGGCCAAGATTATAAGATCGCCTCTGTCTCGAACTTTTCGTACACCGATCCCATCGACAAGAGCGTCAGCACGAACCAGGGCCAGGTCGTGTTGTTCGATGACGGCTCGAGAGTGGCGTTCCGGCTCAGCGGTACAGGCAGCGCGGGGGCCACGGTCAGGATGTACGTCGAGCGATACGTCGGACCAGATGCGGGGGAGAAGGAGCTAAGCAGGGACACTGCGGAGGGTCTCAAGGGTCTCATCGAAGTGGCATTAGAGATTGCGAAGCTCAAGGAGTTCCTGCAGCGGGACGAACCTACGGTCATTACGGTACGTCCTTGCCAATCGTTTCCGCTGAATCACCGACTCACGACGTGGGTTAGTAAGTGCTCGTCGAGATACTGGAAAGGAATGGGCGTGTCCTTGTGGATACTGTACTTGATTTGTACGATGCATGGTGCAATAGAATTCCTTTTTCTTTCTTGTGGGGAGTGTGGGCGAGTTTTTCATCTCCGACAAATCCATCGGACGGATGGGTATTATACCAAATTTGGCCTCTAGTTTGATCTGCAGCCAAGGGGATTCGCTTAACGCAGCGTTGGTACCATGCCAACGCAGAAAAGACGAACTTGAGGCTGCTGGCGTTATATCCGGTAAGTGATTGCACGTACACAACTTACAGGTCCGCCTTGTTCGCTTCAGCGACTAATCCGATGCCATGTTTGCAGACTCTCCGCGTGGAAAAAGGTGATAGCGGAAGAAGAAACGGCTGTCTTCAGGTTCCTGCGACTCCTTTTATTTGCCGAAGGTAAGATCATGACTGAACTAGGATCTTGGCGCGAAAGACGGCCCGATGTATCCGCTGCCACCTGCAAAGGCACAGCATATATATTAATGTGAAGT
Organism: Xerocomellus intermedius; assembly: GCA_038090955.1. Classification (NCBI taxonomy): domain Eukaryota; kingdom Fungi; phylum Basidiomycota; class Agaricomycetes; order Boletales; family Boletaceae; genus Xerocomellus; species Xerocomellus intermedius. Next base: position 41,946 of record JBBPNP010000082.1, read on the forward strand.
CTGACGGTGAAAGCATACGCCGTGGATTTTAATCGACGTTCATGACCGCGCAACTTGAGCGTGACGTCTGACGGCCTCAGGGGCCACGCCTTTTCTTATCTGTGCATGTGGTCAGTAGTAGCGCTGAACCCAACAGAGGTAGGGTTGGTCTCCCCACTTCGATGTTTGTTTCGTTTGTTCACCGACTCCGCCGCGGATTGAAGTCGAATGATTAAAAATTCGGCCTGGAGCTTTGCAGATACAGGGAAGTTTCACGTCTCCTACGTCTTCTGGCAGTGGCATTCGGACTCCGGATGCTATTATTGATAATACTAGCAGAGTTGGCGAACTTCATGTTCATTTGCCGGAAAGGTACGTGAAACGATCGATCCGATCATCCAATATTGCCAGTGCCTACAACCATGTCTTTAATCATGATGCAAGCTTGGCTCAGTCTCCCGTTAGGCAGACCAAAGAGTCAAAGGAAGATGGTCGTTCCTTCTTCATGACCTGAACGCCTTGATGAAACATGGGTGCCAGCTATCTGCCAGTGGCTCGGCCGTAAATATGCAGGCCGAGTCATGCTGGCGAATATGTACCGGAGTTAAACGACCGATTCATCCGAATCGTGAATGTATGTATTATTTCCTCTCTCCTGTTTGTTTCGCACCTTATTCTGATTTCATCCCTTCCATATATAATGATCCTGACATCAATTTCCAAATGGTGCCGAACAGCATCAATTCACGACAGGTTCGGATGGAGCTCGCCGTCATGCGCGGGAGGGGGGGTTCATAGAAAGTCAATATAAATGGTACCCGATTTCATTCTTGATCCCCTCATTCTTCCCCAGAACCCAGTGTCCTTCATCTAGGATCGTTCTTTTTGTCATCGACGAACCTTCCGATGTACGCTTTTCTCCTTGGCCTCTTGGCCGCAATTCCGTTGGGCACTGTGGTGAGTGCTCAGAACATCGATCGTGTCCAGATCTCACAACGAGGTTGCCCGCCAGAGCGCCGCCAAGACATATCAGCTACAAGACTGGTATCAGGGTTCGGACTTCTTCTCGTATGTATATGTCTGGCTTGTACCTTGTCACCCGCGATCTGACCCTCTCTAGAGGATGGTGGTTCTTTACTGGCTCAGATCCCACGAATGGCAACGTGAACTACCTGAGCTTGCAGGACGCAACGTCCAAGGGGCTTGCATATGTGGAGGGTAGCACCCTTGTCCTTGCTGTAGACTCCACGAGCACCGTCTCCCCTGGTGGAAAACGCAACTCGTGAGACCCTGCGTTCGCTTGACCGCGTGCTGATGGATTGATAAACATGGACAGTGTTCGCATCACGTCGGACAATGCCTACACAGGTGGTCTGTTTATCCTGGATGCGGTCGCAATGCCGGTTGGTTGTGGCACATGGCCCAGCTTTTGGGTTCGTCGTTTATCCCCGTAGTTTAGATGAACAACACGGCTGAATCTCTGTTGATTGTAGACCAATGGACCTAACTGGCCTGAGGCCGGAGAGATCGATATCGTGGAGGGCGTCAACAATCAGGCTAACAATCAGATGACGCTCCACAGTGGGACGTCGCAGGCCTGCACGCTCGACAAGAAGGGAAAGTTCACTGGCAGCGTCCTTGGCACGAATTGCTACAGCACAGAGACTGCCAATGCTGGGTGTGGCATCTCTGACACTAATCCTACTTCGTTCAGTTATGGGTTTAACAATGCCCAGGGAGGTGTCTACGCGCTTCTGTGGGATGCGTCGGTGGGCATGTCGATCTGGCACTTTACCCGCGCCAACATTCCTGCGGATATCATCAACCAAACGCCCACGCCCGCAAACTGGGGTACGCCAGCAGGCTTTTGGAGTTCTGCAACGTGCGATATCGCTGACAATTTCTACGATCACTCGATGGTCATCGATACCACCATCTGTGGGGGCTGGGCTGGATCTGCTTATGGTAATTCTGGCTGCCCTGGGACGTGTTCTGACATGGTTGCAAACGCGACCAACTTTGCTCGTGAGTTGGTCGATCTGTGTCGCGTAGTGCTCTTTGCTGACGTCGTCCATTTAGACGCCAAATGGGTGATCAATTACGTCGCCGTGTACCAATGAGCGACTGTACTGTCGTATGCAGGTCGCGTGTCCGATTTATACCCTCCATTAGCACCACGTGGAACATCGCGGACATTCATCGCATCGCAACATTATACCTCTTATTACCGGTCAGAATGTGCCTCATGAGCCTGCAGTCTTTTTTTTATACGTCGTTACTTGGTGTTTGAGGATCTGAGTCGGGACACTCGGATGTTAGCTACGCAACACGTCCTCTGTGTACAACAGAGTGTAATGTAGATTTGTTTATTTATTTGCTCTGTGGTAGGAGGGACGCCCGTGAACGGAGGGTTGCAAAGGCGTTGAGATCGAAACTGTGCGCATGGGCTTGAGCAGTGGATGGAAGCGACGGGGCGTGCGACGTGTGTCGCCGATGCTCCGAGCAATCACGCACACGTCGGAGATGTGCCAGTGCCCGACACGTTCATGATCGCGCAGAGGGTGGTTGAGGGTGGAGTCGTGAGGTAAGGAACGTTTGGATAGGTCAGCGTTGAAACCCCCTGGTAGCTGCAAGGTACGGGGGGAACTAGAAATGGAAGGGAGATGACAAGCGGGCAAGGTCCGATTGGGATTGAATTACCATGCCCCACGACTCTAATTTCCGTCCAGTTTTCTAGAGGGCACGCAAGAAAGGGGGATGGGAGATCCTGCCAGCGAAAACCTTCGTTCCCGATGCCAGAGCGAGCGACTGCATTCTGGCACTGCGAACGTGGGAACTGTGTAGCGAACTTGAAGTGCGATGCCACAGCGCTCACCTGACAGGCCTAATGTCGCACCTTGTCCCACCCGTACTCCATCCGTTCCTGGATGGACCCAGGGCGAGTTTGCAAGTTCCAGCCCCCTGGGATGGCGTTTGAGTCGTATGGAGGGGTGGTTAGGCAGAAGTCGATACAGGAGGAGAAGGGGAGGGAGGGGCATGCTCGAAATCGTCGAAGCGGTGTATCGGGGCATGTACTTTCTCGCGGCAAGCGACGGGTTCTGAGATTCCTTCTACAGCGTTCGTGCCTTAGACGTTGTTTCGTTGTAAAGGGTGTCCACGGTGAATTCGCAGATCAACGATGCCGCGCGATCCTGGGCACTGCAAGGAATATATCAAGTCGGAAGTGAGGGTGAGAATGGGTGAGATGGAAAGGAAAGGGAGATCCAGGGGTTGATACCGGGATGATGTAGTTTCGTGTTTCAGCCTAGATCCTTCTCCATGGCATTGGCAATCTTATCATGATCAAGTTATCGTGTAACTGTCAATGGAATAGAGAGGTAAGATCATGACTGGAACTTGAAATGGCACGACATATTTGCGGGGGGTGTTAGAACGTCGTGCGCACTTGCAAAGCTCCATCATAATGAACTTGGCCGAGCGAAATTTCGCACAGTTTGGCTGTTGTGACGAAAAAGTCGTGAGATAAATCTGAAGGGGATCCATTTACACTTGCATGCTGTGCCCCTGCGCAGTAAATTTCTTCGACTAAAGATAGCACTCATCAGATACATAGAACTCCATCATGATCATGATGGCGAAATTTCGCACAGTTTGCTAATGTGACGAAAATGGGAAAGAATCCTTTGATCCACCAGCCGTGTTATCGCCCGGATTCCGTGCTGCTATATCCAGAGCGAAGAAGAAGATTGGTCGGGTCGAGGTATGGCGGGCTGTTCTCCAGATAAACCTCAAAAATGCGTGCTAACCTCTAATAGCAGGCCTGACCCGGATAAGGTACCTGATGGACCCACAACAGCCTTGTTCGATACTATGGGGTTGAACGTTGAACGATGAACGATGAACGATGATTTCGGATACCTGGCTCTGCAGCGAAACTGCACTTTGTGGTCAAAGTTACACGTGAGCCAGATTGTCGGATAATGGAACCGTATTGTACGTTTTCTGTTTTCGCTCTAGTACGCGACTCCATTTCGTGACGGCACAATAGCGTTTATTCCCATTATGCTCATTTATTAATGGCACAAGGCCCAAGCGGTGCCCAACCACACGGTCCACACCATTCACAACACACCGCACTGCGCAGTCGTGTTCTCTCGTATAAGTGGTGTCCGGGTTCATTTTTGGTTCCCCCATTCTTCCTGCAACCTTCCGTCCTTCATCCAGGCCCATTCCTTTCATCGTTGACAGGCATTACGATGCACGCTCTTTTCGTTAGCCTCTTAGCCACTATTCCGTTCGGCACCCTGGTTGGTGCTCATAGAACCGTGTCACGATCTCGCCACCGTAACGTCGCCCGTCAAAGTGCTAACAAGACATACGTCCTCGAAGACTTTTATCAAGCTGAAGATTTCTTCTCGTATGGATCTGTTCTGCATGTGCCCGGCCACGCGCGATCTGACCCTCTCCAGCCAGTGGACATTCTTTACCGGCGCAGACCCTACGAGTGGCAATGTGGATTACCTGAGCATGGCCGATGCGACGTCCCAAGGACTTGCGTATGTGGACGATTGCGATAACTCGACCGTCCTCGCCGTCGACTCTACGAGTACCGTTCCCGCTGGCGGAAACCGCAATTCGTGAGACGTTGCGCTCGCTGCGCCACGAGTTACTGACCAACATTGGCAGTGTTCGCATCACGTCGAATAAAAACTACACCAGTGGTTTGTTTATTCTGGATGCCGCCGCTATGCCGGTTGGATGTGGCACATGGCCTAGCTTTTGGGTTCGTTGTTTATCCATGGTTTGGGTAAACCACAAAGCTGAATCTCTATTGAATGCAGACCGTTGGACCTGACTGGCCTTTGGCTGGGGAGATCGATATCGTTGAGGGTGTCAACAATCAGGCTAGCAATCAGATGACTCTCCACAGTGGGACATCGAATGCCTGTACGCTCACCCAGGCGGTCAACAGCACCCTTGGCCCGTTCACTGGCAGCACCCTTGGCACGAATTGCTACAGCACTGCGACTGCCGATGCTGGGTGTGGCATCTCTGACACTAATCCTACTGCGTTCGGTTATGGGTTTAACAATGCCCAGGGAGGTGTCTATGCGCTTCTGTGGGATGCGTCGGCGGGCATGTCGATCTGGCACTTTGCTCGCGCAGACATTCCTGCAGATATCACCAACCAAACGCCCACGCCCGCAAACTGGGGTACTCCAGCAGGCTTCTGGAGTTCTCAGACGTGCGATATTGCGGCTAACTTCTACCAACACTCGATGGTCATTGATACCACCATCTGTGGGGGCTGGGCTGGATCTGCTTATGGTAGTTCTGGCTGCCCAGGGACATGTTCCGACATGGTTGCGAACGCGACCAACTTTGTCGGTGAGTTGGTTGATCTTTTGTTGAGTTGTGCTCTTTGCTCAAGTCACTTAGATGCGAAATGGGTGATCAACTACCTTGCCGTCTTCCAATAAACAATTGGTTTCCACTACCGCATAGTTACCCATCGCATTTATCTTTATTACCACACTCTTTGATGCTTCGCTGTTCAGTGTTCGAGTTGAAGCACTTGCATGTTATCTAGGCATGAATATATTCCCGCTGAGATCGAAAAGGATGAGACTCGTAAATTCCTGCTACGCGATGGGCAACCATCGCATTTGTCTTTATTAACCACACTCTGATAGGCTTCAGTATACCAAGGGGTTTAATAAGTACATAAAGGCTAAAGAAGACTGTACTCATTGAATTTCATTCCGAAGTGTGAGAATTCTTACGCGTTCGAGTGAGCAACTTAACTCTCTCGTTGTTCTGCTCTCTCGATACAACTACTCGACATCATGTTTGTATTATTACTTCTGTCCTGCTACTATGAATGGCTATTGACTTTTATAAAGGGCTGATAAACTCTCCCCATGGATCCAGAATGACGTTCACGAGGCGGAGCAATGCCACAAGGCCGACATGCTGCTCCGGTATATGTTGGAATGTGCTTCGGAGAATACAGCCTCCCGTGATTCGTCGAGCTTACTGAGGCAATGTATCCAGAAAGTTCTACCCATTTGTAATGGGCAAGGCAACCAGGACGACCAAAAACTATCTACCAAAATCAAGACGGCTCTCAAGGAATAGTGAGTATCGTGATGTACACCAGGCTACACTTGTGTTGGATGATCGGTGCTGACATGACGTGCCAGCGTCGTGGCATGGAGAGAGGGAGATATGTATCAACCGTTCGTTGACGCGTCCACCGCTGCGCTCGACGCTCTCCGTCATCTGAAGATCGAGGGCATGCGCGATCCAGCCGCTGAGGTGGATATGCGATTTCACATTAGCGATGCGGCAGTTTACCATCAAAGTCATCATGGGGTGAAGTCAGTGCGCAAACCTGATGTAATCATTCTTCCGTCTATGAAGAAATTCGAAGCAGTCAAAGATTTTCACTGCGGGGACGGAAAGAACAAGGCCGCTGAGGGTTCCGATGATCCAAAGCTTCCCGAGTGGAAAGACATGCTCGGTGTGGTCGAGTTCAAACGACATATGGGGAAATGCGTGGACGCTCCTCCCGAAAAGTACGATGAGTTGCATTACAAACCGACTAGGCCCGAATTCTTGACGAACTCTGATGAAAGTGACATCGACGCGGTTAGCCCTACGGTGGGCTTGCTTGACGTCCCTCCTTCTGACCAAACAGGAAGCTCAGAACAAGTGCAAAGTAAATAATGGTACTGCACCGGGATCAACTAAACGTGACGTAGAACAGTTGGCAGATCAAGTCCAGCTATAAAGGCTCGCGGTTCAAAGCGCCTATTGGAGGATGATCCAGCACCACGCCCGCCGAAGCGGTCTAAGGTTGAAAAGCAAACCAACGCTCCTGCAGCGGAAGAAGAGGAAGCTTGGAAACCGCTGCAGAAACCCTCCCCAGCAGATCAGACAACATTCTACAGTGCTGCAATGTTGACTGACAACGCCGCCGTCAACTACGTAATTAATTTTACTGTCTGCAGTAAGTATTGTCTATGCGAAAATAATAGTATATCTAATGGCACTTCAGATGACGTCATCTGGACCTGGTTTTATGACCACCAGGGCATCATCAGTGGGGAGGGCATCAATTTCATTCAAGATCTCCCCCGCTTCATGGTATTGCTATACGCGCTCCAGCGTTTCCGAATGAAGGAATGGGGTCGAATGCCGGAATTCAAAGTGCATGAAAGCGGAAAAACAACTGCAGTCATTTTCGGATCGCAGCTGAGCGCACAGGACGCTGGGCAGCAGCGGACAGGGCGTGGGACGGATGTTAGGGACGTCACTCTCGAGGACCACCGTGATGTGCCATTCATGGTCCTGCCGAACAAGTTTTCTATTTTCACAGCTATCCTGAGGAAGGGATTCGACGTCAACAGTGGTAATGTAGGTAGTCGGACGCTCTCCCGAGTCATCGTATTCCAAAAACTTGGACCACTCCATGAGCTCATTGGGAACGAAATGCTGAAGGCATGGTGGCACTGCGCTTCCTGTAGGTCTAGTACCATTCTGGACATCATCGCAAGGTTCCAAAGACTAGCCTTTTCAGGTCACCATGCAGTGTGGAAGGAGGGTTTCCATCATGGAGATATCTGCCCAACAAACCTGATGTACCATCGACGCAACGGCGTATTGACAGGCGTGTTGACCGATTGGAAAAGTGGGTCAGGGGTGGGATATGCTTAAGTGTATATCGTCATGACGTGGATCTCTTGCTAGTACAAGGACGGTGTTTTCGTCCTCACTAAATGGGCTGAAGTTGATGCCAGAGTCATTGTGCCGCACTGAAAGCAAATTTTCTGTGGGAGCCTCAAAAACCTTGCAAAACTGACGACCGCATTCCCACTCACGTCCTACGGTTCATAGTGACGTTTTCTGTGACAACTACTCGGTCCTCTTGATTCAATCAAGGCAACTTGGAACTTGCTTGGAGAGAATGAAGGAACTCCAAGAACTCGCAGCGAGATTATGGAGAAAAAGGAGAAGATCGAACAGCTCGAGGAGGAAGCAAATGAGAACCTGAGGGCTTTGTATTCCAACTATTCCGAGAGACAACTTGTGCTGAAATCAAACTGCTGAAGGCAAGGGCAGTGAATTTGGAGATAAAACTACTACTGTACGGTACATACAGTGGAGATTTTGACTAGTGTTCGCGAGGGATGAATATATTCCCGCTGAGATCGAAAATGATGAGAAAGAAAGGAGAGAAATTCCCACCCGACGTTTACTTGTGTCCCTCTCCACCCAAATTCCCGGATGGATTCCCAGCCGCCGCCTGACGCAGCACCGATCCCGGTTTCCGACATCACAACGACACCATGGCCAAGAAGAGCACTCAAGGTTTGCCGAGAGTCCTTTGTCGAGATCTAAACGTCCGCTGACCACCCGCAATCACAAGGCCTGTGCGAGCTGCAGGTAATGTCATCTTTCATGTCGCTACTAGCCTCTCGCCGACACCCTATCGATCAGACGCGATAAAATTCGCTGCGATGGTGCAAAGTAGGCGGTTCGCGCGTTCGTACACATCGCGTCGTAATCCTCCTTATCTCTAGGCCCTGTGGCGCATGTGTAAAGAAAGGGTACACCATCGATCAATGCATCGACGGATGCGAGAGTTGTCGCAAAGCGCGCGTTCGTTGCGAAGGTGGCAAACCATGTCAGCGGTGTCGACAACTGGATCAAGAGTGTGTGGAGGAGCAGGTCACGACGGGGATGCGCTCCGATGTGGCTCCGCCTGTGTTTGTCCTTCGGAGTCGCCAAAAGAACGAGCGGGCCAAGTTGGCTTGTCAGAATTGTCGTCGGGATAATAAAAAGGTGCGTCGTTTGTCTTTGTGTGGCTTGGTCTGGATCGCTGGAGGTGTTTTTTTGGCAGTGTGACGATCAACGACCTTGTTCGCGGTGTGTGGCACGGGGCGAAGAGTGTGTTCATGTCGGACGGGGACCGAAGCTCGTCAAGCTGCGTTGTGAAGGATGTCGACAGGAGAATAGCAAATGCGAGGACGCTCGGCCCTGCAAGCAGTGCATCGAACAAGGGAGAGAGTGCGTGAGTGTACAGAGGAAGGGAAGAGGTCACGGGACGCGGGTGAAAGCGGTCAGCTCGTTCTGCCGTTCTGTTTTTTGATCGATATGACTTAAATTACTGCAGGCGTGTGCAGCATGCAGGTAAGGACTTCGATGGCTGCTTGATCAACATTGTCTCATCTAGATCCAGGCGTGATAAAGTGCGTTGTGATGGAGTAAGGTAACGTGGCTGCCACCCTTAATCATGCTTCATCCGATAACCTGCTGCATCCAGGCCATGCACGACTTGTGCTCGAAAGGGGTATCAGTGCGTCGACCGTGTTTGTGCTACATGCGTACAGCAGGGGCACGAGGGCGAATGCCCCCACCGACCTGGGCAAGAGGCGGATACCTCCGACGGGGATGGTTCAGGTTGCCGCAATGGTCAACCGTCCCCCACAGACACGACCACTGGCATCCAGCATCCTTATATCCCAGACAATCACAATCCGTCGTTGCCTATGCCTCCACATCCGCCTCAGGCAGGGATAGCACCAGGAATGTTCCCTTCTCATATGTATGGGCCGTCTTCATACCACATGCTCGCAGCACAGCATCCCAATCATGGTCCCGGCGAGGGCTCATCAACGGGTTACCCACGCGCTCCGTATTACCCGGTCATCGATCCTCAGATTGTCCTTCCACAACCCAATATATCATCTGAGCGGTATGACCCATCCTCTGCACAGGCCGGTGCCTCCAGTGGTTCCTCGTAAGCAGGACGCTGGCGCACCTCCTCTCGCTTCGTGGTATGACTCTTTATTGTTCGTTCCCATAGAGCCGTTATGCATTCTTAGTCGTAGGCGTTTCGGTTGACTAGGTTCTGTTATGATAGAAGCAGTTCGCCTTGTATTTTGTACCTTTGCACGGATAACGATCGAGTTAGGCCACATTTGGATTTATGATATGTACAAGTGTGGGCGCAGCCATTATCCACTTTTGGCCCACGGATAGGACTTGATTGTCCTTGTCCTCCATCTCCTGTATATCCCCCCGTCGCACCCACACATTCCTTATCATGAGCAATCGCGCGTCGTCGCCCATACCAACACCCATTCCTACAACAGAGTGAGTATGTACCTAGTTGGTTTCTTGCTCGGCTCGAACATACCACAAGACAGAAACCCGACACGGATGTCCAAGTAAAAGAAGAATCACCGAGTCCGCCGTCACCATCAGCCAGCGTCGCACAAAATTCAGAGGCACCATCTTCTTCCCCGAGCAGGTCGATCCGCAGGCATATGACGGTCGCACAGAGACGAGCCCTTCTCCGGCATGATCCTCTGGCCCAAGAAGTGGAGGCTCACAGAGTCCATTGCCGAGCTTGTCAGAAATGGATCAAACTCTCACCGAGTACCGAATATGCCTCGAGCAACTGGCAAGCCCACAAGCAGCGATGTCCTGGTTCCTCGTCTGCCCCTCAGCCTATCCGCCGGACACCATCTAAGCCTAGTTTTAGCCCTAGTAGCAGAGTTGCTACTGCAGAACGAAAGATAGTCTTGTTGAATGATCCACAGGTCAAGGTCTTTGCACCGGGACACGTGCAATGTGGTAGCTGCAAGACAGTGGTGGCATTAGAGGGAGAGGTGGACTACGAGCTGACTAAATGGACTGAACACAAGGAGAAATGTATACCGTCAGTGTTTCTAACGATTGGTTGGTTTAGCCCTAATTTGCGACGACAGAATGACCCCTGCACCGATCACCCCACAGTCCAGACCACGCGCGTTCCCCCCACCTTCCACTTCGAGTACTCATTCCCAGGTTTCTGCAAGACGGTCTGCACGGTCGCCCACGCCTGCGGGCGAAGGCTCGAGTAGCAATTCGACTGAAACAGCTGTAGTTACTGAAAGCTCCCCAGCCGCCATGAAAGTTGGGGTGAAGCGGGGCCGTGAGGAAGAGACGGAAGATGAAGACGAAGTGGCGGTCGATGTCGATGAGCGCCCGACAAACCGGCCACGGATAGAGACGTACAAGCCTCCCGAGGAGCCGGGTGTGTTCGGGTGGTTGATGCAACCGCTGAAAGAATTTGCGCGTGGGTTCCGAGAAGGGTTAGGCTCTACGTAAGGCGTCGTCTTGTTTTCCGAGAGTGCATTCTGTATGATTCGGCTCTCTTCTCGGCCTGGTACCTGCCTGACCACTTGCGTGTACCTAGAGAGTTGTCTCTCCCCATTTTGGATGGTAAATTGGCCTTCATAAAATTCGCGGGCTGCCGTGACGCAATTGTGGCTGATTCAAGGATTTAGGGGTCTACACCACAGCGGTAACGATCCAGCGCTCACTCTTCCTCGATTTTGATCATTTTTGATCAGACTCGGTTTTGAATCCCATTTGGTTGTATGAGGTTCACATTATGGATTAAGTACGAACAGCCTTGTGTCGGGTCGTTCTACAATTTAGGGGCTAGACTTCGCGGGCATTGCCACCCCCATTATCACAATTTTGCGATGCAACAACCATCATCATGGTCAATATCTATCTGAACCTTCAAGGATCCCAAGTTGCCTTCCTCTCTGTTCCCAACAGTGATGTTCAGAGGCTGTCTATACACCCGTTCAGCTCTACGATATGTCATGTTCAGTATTTGCGGTGCCCGTGGTGATCTTTCTGCAACGCCGGCCCTCCAGTTGACTATCGCAGCATCGAGCTGGCCGATATCATGTTCCATACTATTATACTCCTCCAGGTATTTTGTTGTTGTTGTATGTGATCTCATTGCTCACTATGGTCCATCCATTCTCCAGATATGATTGTATTTTCGTGGACCATCAAGGTCTAAATGATGAAATGACGTCTACAAGTCCGACAGATTGCCGCTCCGATTTCAGAGGGGACGTCATGCGACGAGATGGATTCTGCGTCATCACAAGATCCTGCAGAGTATGGTGATGCAGCGCACTTGATTCCCCACAGCAAAGGCGACGAGGTAATGTTCATGATCATTCTATATGATCCTTTGATTATGATACTCTTTTCTGGTACATCAACAAGATTGTCAAAGATCGTTCTCCCCTTTATCCTTCACCGCCTTTAATTTCTGGGATCAATGATGTTCAGAATGGAGTGTTGTTGACAGGGACCCTGCATTCAGGTCTTGCTCAAGGAGGTGTTGCCTTCTTAAAGGTGAGAAACTTTGGCAATTCGTATTCAGGCACCCTTGAAATGTCGCAACCGTTTTTAGACGCCGAATTATGGACTGGAACTCGGTGACATCAAGAGAACCAACCTAGGAAGTCCAGTGCCTACTCGCCTTTGCACGGATCATATCACACTACAGCAATAAGCGCTTTGATGATAGCCCAGACATATTGGAAGCCTTGAGAAGCTCGGGGGACTTGCTTGCTTTTGCCGCCTTTGGCTATGGGGCACACCTGGATGCAGTGTTCCAGGGCACAGGAAGCCCGCTACCCCCTGCCATCATCCTTGATTACCTGTATGGTGTTGCTGCTTACAGATGCTGGAGGAGCAGCCAAGGTGATGGAGGCCTTGCTATGATGGAGAATTACCGCAAACAACGTTACGAAGGTATCCCCCTCCACAGGTGCCAAGTAACGACGATGATCACTCTCCTTCCGAGGAAAGCGACAACCTTAGAAACGACTCTGGCTACAATCCACCAAAGCGGAGACGTTACGCGTCCACAAGAGGGGGGGACGTAATGGCGACAGCCATGGACGAGCTGAATTCGGTTTTAATATCTCTCCAGGGAATTACACCGCAAGAGGCTGCTAATAGAAGGGAGAAGCGAACGATGGAAGAGGAACTGAAGGCGCAGGAAGCCAGCCGAAGCAAGGTGAGGGAATGGATGACTTCGGAAGTCGGTGGTTCGTAAATATGTAGCAGCGTTTGTGATCGCCGCCATGTATCCTTGTTGCAAGTGGTATTTCCCTTTTATGGCATCCTTTACACTTTCAAACCATCATCGGGGTCACTCGTGTACGTGTGCGAAGCATCCCATCCAGCTTCGTCTTCCACGTCCACACCGTCGTCCCCTTCCTCTTTTGCATCAGTGTCCTCTCCCTCGATACCCAGCGAACGTCCGTTCAAGTTGTCAACCTTTTCCCGACTTGTCACCTTGTTACAGCGTGCCATGTGGTGCTTTTGGATCAACAACGGTGCGGAACCACTGATGGGTTATGAGATCACGCCCTAGACCCGCTCAGCGCGAAACACGGATGCACGTCCCGCAAAGCTACGCGCGCGATCGAAACCGAGAGTACCTATGTACAATGGCCCACGGATAGGACTCGATTGTCCTTGTCCTCCATCTCCTGTATATCCCCCCTTCGCACCCACACATTCCTTATCATGAGCAATCGCGCGTCGTCGCCCATACCAACACCCGTTCCTACAACAGAGTGAGTATGTACCTAGCTGGCTTGCTCGGCTGGAACATTCTAACGATTGGTTGGTTTAGCCCTAATTTGCGACGACAGAATGACCCCTGCACCGATCACCCCACAGTCCAGACCACGCGCGTTCCCCCCACCTTCCACTTCGTTTCTGCAGGCCGGTCTGCAGGCGAGGGCTCGAGTAGCAATTCGACTGAAACAGCTGTGAAAGCTCGCCAGCTGCCGTGAAAATGGCGGGACCGGCCACGGATAGGGACGTAAGAGCTTCCCGAGGAGCCGGGTCTGTTCGGGTGGTTGATGCAACCGCTGGGGGAATTTGCGGGTGGGTTCCGAGAGGGGTTAGGTTCTACGTAAAGCGTCGTCTGAGTGCATTCTGTATGATTCGGCACTCTATATACTCGTCTCGGCCTGGTACTTGCCTGACCACTTGCGTGTGGTATGCGGGGTTCGGGTATTTCCGAGTGTACGACTCGCTCGCCTGTGTTTTTGCCTTTGTTGTGTGCGCTCTTTCTGTTGGATTTCTTTGCTGCAAATTGCTTGGTTCCGTGGGGGGTCATACTAACACGTAAAGTCTCACCGGTTCCCCTCCCTCGCGCTCTCCTAACCGTCCCCTTTCCCAGTATCTAATTCCCCCACTCCACAACTGGATTTCTTGAATACACATGTGGGCCATTTCCTGGCAATAGCCATACGTCCGCTCATCGGGGATACACTCTAGGGGGTCACCCAACAACGATTCTCTCATGAAAATACTCACAACGTTGGTATCAATCCATGTCCTTTCGCCCACACTAACCCATGACCGCAGCGGCTCGGACACCCCACCCCGGACCGCCGCTGAACTCGCCCGAGAAAAGAAGTTGCGGGACGATCCCATGGCGGAGGTACACGGGCCACTTTTCGTCACCTGCAAGCGATGCGGCGCCCGAATCAAGCTTTCCCCAAAAAGCTCCTATGACCCGTTTCACTGGATGAAACATCGAGAGCGGTGCCTTCGCAAAGCGGTTGGCGTGGCTCGCGTGGCTCGGCGAATACCCAAAGACATCGTAAGTGCATAGATGCTTGCGAAAACCTTTGATCGGGGCCTGACTCGGTTTGTCGCAAGTACACGTCTCCAGCTAAAAAGTCACCCGCTTCGTCCTCCAATACCGATGGCGACAACGCGACACCACCCCCGCTCACCCCCGACGACGATCGTCCCGCCGCCTCTGATGTCTTCAGAGAGCGATCTCTCTCTCCGAACATCGATGACCTCGATCTGTCTACCAAGCCTGTTGTACGTGATCTAGACTCTGCGTTTTTCAATTACCTGCATCGCTCTCAACGTCCTTTACCAAAGGATGTTCCCCTCGTCGAACGCTGGCAAACTTGGAATTGGTCCGAACTCAGACCTCCCACGTGGATGGCCGACAGTCATTTCGCGTCCGCCTCTGACGACCAGGAGGACAATGATGACGATCATGATGATTCCCTCCTCGACCCCGTAGAACTGCGTTATCCGGCACGCCGCTTCACTCTCCATCCGGGTACGCGCAAACAAGACACCCCCTCGTTATCGGCATAAACTACCATCTTGTATTATCTGCCACCTCCATCTCCAGGTGCTATCGTTTTCGCTCTGTTGCTGCTCCTCGCATCCGTCCTACTCTACCACACGCATAACTTTCCATATCTCCCAGAACTATTTCCTCACTGACAGCATCCCTTTTGTAATCATCTTCACACATCTTCAGTCTACCTAGTTTTGCATCAAATATCGAAAAAATATCTACTCGTAACTTGTATATACCAGGAGGATGGTCTTTTTTTACGTTCGCTCGGACATGGGCAATAATCTATACATTCTATGGCACTTTCTATTATCTATCAATAGTACAACCCTCAATCACGAGTACCCCTTTTTTGCTATCCGTCACTGTCATCCAAAGGAGGCTTATGAATCCCATTGTTGAGCAGACTGACAATGTCAGGATCGACGTTGGCGCGACTGCCCCTGTAAGATGATGGTCAACGTGGTGTTGGAACACTACTCTTGGACGAAAAACGTACAGTACGGCTCTGACAGTATCGCGCATCACGCGCGATGTTGCGATCTCTATCTTATCGATCCCAAAAAGTCCGTCCGCGCGCGTCGGACCGACGTTGAGAAGTAATACCGGTTTCCCGAGTTTGAGCGCGTGTTTGACCAACCTGTCGGACAACGTGGTTTCGTCATGGCGCGATCCTAGGATTGGAATGCCCCTCACCGGTAAGCTGAAAACGTCGCGAGGGTCGTCCCGATCAGAAATAGCTTGTCTGATTGTTCTATATCACGAAACCTGTCGAGCCGAGGGATGTTGGTCTGGATGTTTGACAAGAATGGACGGCTCACGAGCGTTCCTTGATGGTTTGGGGTATCGATTCGCCAAAGAAAATGACTTCTGGTTTTTGCTTTGAGAGGCGTTAGAAAGGGGTGCAGACACGTCGCAGTCGTAAAGCAGAACACCTCGTACGTTCGTGTTATGTCGGCCTTGTGCCAAACATTCCAAGCATTCTGGAACGACGAAATCGTCATACGAAACTCCTTCCAACTCGACCTACATGTCCTTTCTCCATCAAATGTCGTCTTTGCGAGCCTCGTTTCGATACAGACATCACCGTCTGGATTCGTCCGAGGTTTCTTTCCAGTCACTTCGAGCTCGTCGACGAACGCCTTCCACTTTGGATTGCTGGCGGACAACCGGTCCTGAAATACGTCTCTACTGACGACATGTCCGAACTGACAATGCACTCTCTACCGCCCGTCAGAATTTTTCCAAGCGTGCGGCAGGCGTGGACCGTAAAGACTGACATGTAGCGTTCCGTGAAGCTCGAGGATGCGCTCGTCGATGCGCGTGTCGTCCCAGCGATGGGCGATGGGCGATGGCTTTACGGTGAAGACCGTCCACGTTTTGGGTGATTGTCTTGTTGATGTGACCGGCGTGTTGGAGGGCGGCGAGGGCATAATGGGTGGTATTCGGTTGTGTGTCTCGGACGGGCGGATAGCCGAGGTATGAACGAAGCCTGCGACGAGGTGTTACATTTTTGCTACAAGACGTGCGTGGAGGCACGTGGATACGTACCAGTAACGCTGTCTGGACCCACGGGACTGACGTGAGTGACGCTTCGAGAACGGGGGGAAAGACGACGGGGACGACTACATGCCTGAACGCACGTCCTTTGGAATCATCCGCGATGAGTTCGTGATACTGTCGACTTTGTGTTAGATCCGAGCACAGACGGCGAGAAGCTGGGGTCTCGTACAAAGATTGGCCTGCCGTGTCGTGATTTATGAGAACGCACCACGATCATGTCGATGAAAAATGACGCGCCTGTAATTGGGGTTCATGTATCGCCCGTCTTTCCCCCGGTAAGCTCTGATGCCGGAGTCGACGCTGACGCCGGCGCCGGTCAGTAGTGAGACGTTTCCCGAGGCGAGGAACGATGCGATGCGTTCTACCGCCGCAGCGGGTGAGATGGGGTTTGTCTGTGCCGGGGAGACGACATGGGGGATCGTAGGGACAGAGACTCGCATTCAAGAGGAGGTTTGGGGACAAGCCGGTCCGCGCGGGAACAATCACCTTCCACACGCAACTTATGAACGTTTCGCGAGGACCTCCTGCTGCGTTGCAAACACCAGGTTTTGCCCATTATTCTCTTGCTTGGTCTCCATTCCACAACACCCGCGTCGCCCTTGCATCTGCCGCCAATTTCGGTCTCGTCGGCAACGGTCGTCTACACCTCGTCTCACTCGTCCCAGGACCGGGCGGCACAAACGGGATCAAGATCGACAAATAGTCAGTGCCCATCCTTGTCGTCGATAATGCATTTCTTAGCGTGATCAGCTATGAATCACAGGATGCGCTTTATGACGTTGCTTGGTCCGAGACCCACGAAAATCACATCGTGACAGGTTCGGGAGACGGCTCTGTCAAGCTATGGGACGTCATGTTGAACGTAAGTCTGCCTCGCGTCTGGCCTGCGTGGTATGGGCAATAGCAGAGTGACAAGTCTCTGTAGGACTTTCCGATTCGTGCTTGGCACGAACACGCAAAGGAGGTCTTTTCTGTGGACTGGTCCAATCTCAAGAAAGATACGTTCCTTTCGGCATCTTGGGACGGCAACGTCAAACTCGTAAGTGGCCCGTCAAAGCGTCCGTCCGTCCGCCCTCTAACCCGCATGTCAAGTGGACGCCCGAACGACCCCGCTCTGTAGCAACTCTGAAAGCGCACTCGTCATGCGTGTATCAAGCACTGTTCTCGCCACATCAACCAGACATCGTCGCTACGTGCTCGACCGACGGCACGGTTAAAATATTCGATTTACGAACGCCAGCCTATGCGTCTGGTCCCACATCCAACGCATTTACCGACCCTGTCTCAGCCGCCGTCCTCACTGTCCCAGCCTCGGGTACGGAGCTCCTTTCCATAGATTGGAACAAATACCGCCCGTTTGTGATCGCTAGCGCCGGGGTGGACAAGGTAGTCAAGATCTGGGACTGTCGCATGGCGAGCACAGTACCTCCGACGAGCCAGTCCGTTGGCGGCGTGTGCGAGATGCAACTTCCAGGTCACGAATACGCTGTCCGAAAGGTTCAGTGGAGTCCTCACAGAGCGGATATCCTTGCGACGGCGAGCTATGATATGACCTGTCGAATGTACGTCGCGTGTGATCTGATATCCCCGAATGCGTGGTTGACGGATCTCTCTACCTTGCAGTTGGAGTACGAATCCCGTACCGGGGGGATCACACCTGCTGTATATTCACGATCCTCATACCGAGTTTGTGGCTGGGTGTGGTTGGTCGTTGTATGACGAGGGTCTTCTGGCGAGCTGTGGTTGGGACGGTCGCTTGAACGTATTTCGGGCATGACACGAGCGGAATCGATATTCAATGTGTAAATTTACCTGTATCAACGAGATGATTTTGTAGAACAGTTTAGGTGACAGGGGCTAAAGCTACTGTATTTATCAACCTCTCTCACTTTCAGCCTAGTTATGGAAGACGATCCAGAGGACATTCTGTCCGCATCCCTCCAAAGCCTCTACGGCTTCACTCCGATCGCGTTCTCCGCCGCCGGTTCCGTCCTCGCCTACTCAATAAAGCCCCCCCATCCGCTGGCGCCGGAGCAGATCGAGGTCGCCACGCCCGATACCGACCCATCCAACTGGTCACTGCACGCATCCTCCATCTGGGTATCCTCCCTCTTCATCGCAGACCATCTCGACGAACTGCAGATAGACGCCATGACGGGGCCGACCGTGCACGTCCTCGAGCTAGGTGCTGGCGCCGGCCTCCCATCGATTCTCCTCGCGCGCACGTACCCGCACGCGTCCGTCACCGTCACCGACTACCCAGACGACCGTCTGATACGAACCCTGTCCGACAACATCCGTCGAAACAGGGTCTCGGAACGATGTCGTGCGGTGCCTTGTGCGTGGGGTACAGATATAGGGGCATTGGTGAGCAGTACTGGGCGTGATGATCATGCACGCTTCGACGTCGTCTTTGCTGCGGATACGCTGTGGAATCCGGAGCTTCATGCACCCTTTCTGGATACGCTCTGCATGTGTCTCAAGCGCGGCTCCGATTCGCGTGTTCATTTGGTCGCGGGATTGCACACGGGGAGATATACCATTCAATCGTTTCTGGATCGCATAAAGCTACAGGGACTCGTCCTTTTAAGCGCGACAGAAAGAGAAGTCGACGGGACACAATCTAGACCCTGGGATGTGTCTCGTGCGGTGGGTGAGGACGAACGAGAAAGACGGAGATGGGTCGTGTGGATGATTCTAAAGTGGGAGGACTCAGGAGATGTGTCGGAACTACTGTGATGTGCATTGAATGGAGAGTTTTGGAAACATCATCACCGTCTGGGAGATATCAAGCATGGGGCGTCTATATCATGAACACGTCTCGAGAGCAGTAGAATCGTAAAGTCTCTCATGTACTCCCTCGTACCTCCTTGCCAAAGGTCAGGATACGGATAAGACACTGTCCTTCGTGTTCCTTGGGCCCATGATTAGCGATTGACGACCAGGAGCGAGGACAAGGACGTACATCATAGAGCACGAGGCTATCCTCGGTAGTGTCCATCCAGGTCATATTGATAGCATCTACAGTACTCGTTCTAACATAGCGGGAACCTCGGTGCACAAAGACGGTACTGAGCGCTGTCAAGGAATCCCGCCATCTCCACGGTGGATCGGTGCGCGAGAGCGACCACAGAAAGCTCGCCATCCAGGGATTCAAATCCAGGACATGCACCCGACTCGTCGAGTTGACGGCAGTGGCGGCAGTGGCGGCAGCGTCCTTGAGGTTCTCGAAGAACGTGAGTCGCCTGCCACACAGTTGGACCGCGTCTGCGCGGTCGGGTAGATTAAGCACCATGCAGTGGTGCTGCCAGTCTTCCCAACGCACGGTATCGAACTTCTCTTCCACAAGCGGTAACTTGGACTGGTCGAATACGACGACTATCTTGCGGGAACAACCACTTGGGACAAGGTGTGGCTGAAACTCCAAGAGAACCCCGGTCAAGCGGCAGGAAGCATCGCTGTGAAATAGGGTTTCCGGAAGTGGGGACGTGTTGCAGGAGTGATTGGGACAGAGCTGCACAAAGGAAACGCCGCTCCAAGCCTCTGCGAATTCGTACGATCTCGAACCGGGAAAGTCGTTATCATTGGCCCTGTAGATCTCCTGGATGGCGATCTGAGGGGGACGTTTCCCCTTCTCATTAGCATAAAGGCCGTCTGATCTCCTTTCCCATGTCGTGCTATCATCAGATTCGTCGTCGTCCGGATGGGAGGCAACGATGAGACGAGATTCGTCAATAAAATCAAAGGAAAGCAAGTCGCCTGTGAACTAGCAGATGGGAAAATCAATTTTAAACCCGGTCAGGTCTCATAAGATAGAGCACCTACAGTGCGAACGGGGCTACCACCACGACACCAGTTGAAGACGACCAGTTCCGTGGTCCCTTCACCGGTCTCCAGTTCCAAACGGACGGACACAGCAACAAGGCTCCCGCAGATTTGTACTTGCTCAATCGCAAGTCGTTGACCGGGTGGGAAATTACCCCACCAGTCCGTCTGGAAGCTCAATCTCGGTTGAGCAGCTCGCGAGTGGTCTTGGCAGATGTAAAGATTACGAATGTGTAGCATAACAGTTATAGCGGAACTCCTGTGGAACAAAAAAAGTCAATCAAAATGAGAAGAAGAAACGCGATACGAATGACTTGCTGTTGTGGGGGAAAGAAGAGCTGCGCCAGGACCATCAACTCTTGGGAAGCGTCGATAGCGACCTTTCGTATTTCAAAAGGCACATTATGTTGATAATAGGGTAGTCTAGACTTGGGGGCCATCCTGAAGGAGCGCAGCTGATAAACGTGTAGTATCCATTCAAAGCCATTATTAAGGGGGCTCTGGCTGGCATGAAAGAGGTAATTGCCAGAAACGCCCATGATCGTAGGTGGGGTGATGCAAAGCTTGTCTTCGGCACTCGGACTTAAGGTCGGCCATCCTCGTTTATAACCAAGAAGGGAGAGAAGCCGAGTTTTTGGGTCATAGCCACCAGGGGGACCATCTCTCATACCACATAGCGCAAGTTCATAATGATAACGTAGAGTTGTCGAGTGTGTAACGATAGCGTTTATAGTTCTAGAGGCCTTGAGGATAAGAGGGTTAGGCGTCGAGCTCAACGGGCAAGAGAGTAGTGTCGCATACCAAGCAGAAATGAAATAATGATAAGGGATCAAGCTCCTCTAATATAATCAGTATGATGTCGCTGGAGAGCGTGAAGAAAGACATGACCAGCACGCCGACACTGAGTGGTGAGGTTGTGTCACCATCGGTGCACCAATTTATATGTCGGGCATCCGCCAGGGTTGTAGACGCCATCGAACCCAAAGACAAAAGCGTCGGGCCCGCCTCACTTCGCGGTCGACAGGGACTAAGCGGAGAACCGTTGGGAACGCTTCAAACTTCACGAGAATTTTCATGTACACGACACGGATACGTAGCGCCAAAGTTGGTTCGGATGAAGTGAACCACCTCCTCGGGGCTAGATTACCGCGAGCGTAAAGACAATACTGACATAAAGAACGGGACCGAGAACATCTTTTTGTAGTCTCGCCATGTCAACGCATCTCCTGTGAATAGATTTTTAGAGTAATATTATCTTGGCCATCCGTGTTACTCACCCAGAAGCAATTGCGACAATAAGGTTGGCCATATTGGGAAGACTCCTCTGGCATCAAGTGGCAGCTGAGCTCAGAAGGGTTAGTTCTAAGTGCTGTACTTACAGGGGGACCGCGTATGGATACGGTCACCGTGCCAGATCACTAGATCTATTTGGTGACTGCCAGCAGTGGCCGAGTCACCGAGTCACCGCATAGTAATCCAACTCTATTTCGGGGAGAGTCGCGAAGGAGTTTGTATTACAAGTCCACTCATACGCCTGCTTACTAATCCACTTGTCACCACAGCATCCCATGTCACCAAGTTACTTTCTGGAAAGTTAACCTGAAACCACGACAGCCATGGTCTGCAAAAAGTGCGAATCGGTAAGCCTCATGATGCACACCAGGTCCGTCGACCCCCTAACTCGCGCGATAGAAACTCTCGAAAGTTGCCGCCCCGGACCCGTTCACCTCCACGTCCAGCAGTGTCAAGGAGGGCTCGAGGAAAATCGGGGAGAACAAGCTCTTGACGCGGCCAGGGAGCTCAAAGAATAGGTTCCAGGTATGTTCTTATTTAGTGGGCGCCGTCGGTTATTGATAACCTGTCCGGCAAGCCTTATCAAGGGAAATGCAAGGACTGTAAGCAGCCTGTCACACAGAACAAGGCCAAATATTGTCATGGTATGTCCGCGTTTTCGTGTCGTCAAGGACGCCCTTGATCGTTTCCGTTAGGTTGTGCTTATAAAAAGGGCCTCTGTTCAATATGCGGCAAGGCTATCCTTGACACGACGGGATATGTCATGTCTAGCAAGTAGTTTGTCCCATATCAGCGCATTGACATTTCATACCCTCGCTGTAGCATATATTGTTGTAATTTATGGCATCACTCAGACCTCGCACACCGAGCAATTTTCAGTGCATCGTCCAAGCAGGTCTCACATCGCTCTAAGGGTCTTGAGAGGGGATCTCCTGGTAACATTCAGGTGTAGTAAGTACTTATAGACTGCGAGGTATGTATCAGTATCGTGATCTCTATGCAACATCCTAAACATGTATTGGTATGCAAGCTATCGTGTCCGCTGGGTAGATGAAATACAACAACTTGAAAGATCCTAGTTAGATTGTACACTCTTCTTCGTCCTTTGCTCGTAAATCTCAACGTCGATAGTGTCCAGAGTCAAAAGGTCCCAAATCTTGACATGTTTCTCCTGTCCGTACCGCCTCAACCGACCGACTGCTTGCGTCTCACAAGCGTCATAAATCTCCTGACTCGGCGCGAGAAGTGGCGAGAGGAATATGGCGTGGTTGGCCGAAGTGAGGTTCGCACCGCTAGCACTTTCGTCCATGACATTCAGGAGAAGCACCCGTTCTTCGCTGTCGTTCTGGTACTTTTCCAAGTTTTTGCTCTTCTGCGACGCGGAGCCACGTATTTCGAGGAACTTGATCTTGTGCACCTTGAGTGCGTTGGCAACTTTAGCCATGAGGTCCTGGAACTGGACAAAGATGAGGACACGCTCTTTCTTGGGAATCGTGTTCCTGCAGTGCCAAACTGTGAGTTAGTATGAAGCGGAGTACGCAGCAAAGCGACCCACTTGATCAAATCGATGACCATTTCCAATTTCTTCCCGAAATGCTTGCCCCGCCCATCGCGCGCTTCGTCATCGACACCGAGTGTCTCCCCCTTGACGATGTTCAAGACCCTTGCAGCGGCCATGCATTTCCCCGAAGCTGCGTAAACACACTCCTCGCGATCCGCACTCTGCCTGACACACGTCATACAACCCGTGTGCCCACAAGACGACAAAACGGCAACTTCGTCCATCGGAACTTCGTCTCTGCCGCACCCAGGGCACGAGATCTTTGGAGGCGTTTCTCGATGCTTCTGCAGGTCACGGACGACGGTAAAGTACCGACGGGAACGTACTCGTCCGACGAGCTCCTTGGTCAGCTTGCGGATGTTGTGTGTCTTCTCGCGGTGCTCCCAGATATTATCCCTGGTGCTGTTCGACAGGTTCTCGTCTTTCCCTTTGGACTTGTTCTTCCAATAAGTAACGGGCAGGACGGGAACGTCGGCTTCGTCAAGAAGACCTTTAACCATCTCCGTTGCTTCGTGATCCCCGACACCTTCTAGACGCGTAACGCGAGCGTATTCCTGGAACATCGATTCCTCATTCAGCTTGCCGATTTTCTTTTCACGCTTGACGCCCTCCTTGAGTTCCTTAAGGAGCTCGTCTTTACAGTCATCCAATTGCGTTGTACGATCCTTGACGATGATTTCGCAGGCCTTCATAGCATTCTCCTTTGTGTTGTCCTCGGAAGTATCCAAGTCAAAATGGGAGCAGCGTTTCAGAAGTGCTTCCTCGGCGGTCCTAGTAATGGTAAGCAAGGCGCCCTGGAGAGTGCAATTGTGAAGACGTACTTGCTATCACCAAGTGCGTTGTTCAAGCGCTTTTCTCGGTCACTCTCCGTCTTCTTCGTTCGCTTTATGGTCATGTCTAGCGCACGCAAGTGGTGTTCCAGTTCCAGGTAGATAGCCCGTTCTGCAGCGGGGAGTATCACTCTTTGCACTTCGGACGAACATGGAATCTCATCGATCTCGGCAATATTCTGTATACTATCTTAGCAACTGAAGTATTTCAACGCGGAAGAAACGGTACGGACCTGACGAACAAAGGTGTCCAGGAAAACTTGGCCAATGTGATGCCGGTGGGCGTGCCATTCTTGGGTATGAACCTCACGGAAGGAGTGGAAAGCTTCCACCTCTGAAGATAGCTGTTAGTCACATGGAATCGTAAGACGTTTAGAACGCACTTGTCTGTTCCCTGATGCGTTTCTTGATCATAGCCGACTGCCCCTCTCCGTCATCGTCGATACCCAAGTGGAGGTTGAGATGGGCCGCGATCGTCTTGACGGCGCCAAAGTCGTGGATAGGCGGCGTGCCGGACAGTACCCAGCGACGATCCGCCGTGAGCTTCGTCACCATGGAATGCACTTTTCCAGTCAAATACGTATACTCGTCGACGACAACACGGGCGAAGTGGAAAATCTCCAAAGGCGGTGATTTCATTTGTGTCCAATCCCTCCTTACAGCGACGCTTTCAAGGCGCCAAGGGTCAGTGTCCTCTCGGCGCTTCTGCTTCTTGGCTGGTGCGTCCTTGGCACCCGCCGCCTTTCGCTTCTTTCCACTCGATTTTTCGGAGGAGGGCGAAGAGGGTGGCTCGTCGACGTTCATACTGTCGTCATCAGATTTTGACGAACTCGTGGCCTTGGCCTTGCCTTTCTTGCTGGTCGCCTTCACTTTGGGCTTGCTTTTCTGTGGTTTCTCCTCCTCTTCGTCATCCTCAGATATCTCGATCGTCGATTGCTCCTCCGACGATGAGGGCGGGGGAGTAGGTTTACCACGAGAAACCCTTGACTTCTTGACGCTGGGAAGATCTTCCTCGTCCTCGCTGGGGCTTGACTCTTCTTCGGGTTCGCAGACTACGCCTTTGTCCTCGTAATCACTACCGCCATCACCGTCCGCGTCGTCGTCGGAATCAATAACGATCGTCTTTCTAGTGCTCCCCCGCTTGGGCCTTGGCGCATGGGACACGTCGCTTTCCCCATCTGAGGTGTCATCTGTTTCCTCGACCTTCCGTTTCTTTGAGTTCGGAGCATCGAGGACAACCTCGGGCATCTTGCCTGCCCGCGTAGGCTTGGCAGGGAAATAGTCTCTCGGAGAACTGGGCTTAGCCTTGGGTTTCGTCTCCTGGTCTTTCTTCTCTGCAGCGAGCGCGTAATTCTTGCCCTTGAGGCGTTTCGGCGCTACGAAAAATTGAGCCTCCAATTCTTCCTCTGAAACAAGTGTCAACCACTACAACTCAGGCAGGACGAGAAGGTAACTTACCTCGTCTACGCGCCTCCCGTATCGTTTTCAAGACACTGTTGGCGCCATCCTTTTTCAGGCGTTCCACCTGCTTCTTCAAGGCTTCCAGACATATCTCGAGCCGCGCGTTGAAATATCGACCGTCCTGAGATGGGAGGGCACCACCAGCCGCGAAGGACTCGAGGTTTCCCAGGTAAACCGCGCTCTGGAACAAATTCGACGCGACGATGACAAGATCAGCCTTTTTGACCGCCTCAATGGTCAACGAGTTGATGTTAGCGGCGGTAGAGATGACCACCACATTTTTGAAGCGACCTGGCGCAAACTTTCTGGATTCTGACTGCCACTGACGGGTGAGATGCGGAGGAACGATGGCCAATGTAGCCTTGACAGGAACTTTGCCGGGAATGTCTTCCTTGCTCTCGAACTCCTTTTTGACCTTTTGGTAGGAGCAATCGATGAGACCAAGGGTAATGGCGGTCTTGCCGTATCCAACTTGGTCGGCGAGGACGCCACCCCTGACTTTGACAGGTCTCTGTGCGCGACCCTCTGCACGCCAACCCAGAGGCTCGAGAATCGCCTCCGAAATTTCTTCTTCGACAAATGGAACAGCGTCAATGGCCTCCCGCTCGAGCATCCAGGTTAAGGAACGTAACTGCTCCGGACGAAGGTCGAGCTTGAAATTGGGCGGTTGAATGTGTTCCGGGTCCGCCCTGTTACTTTTGAGTGTGAACGGCGGGAGTTGAATCTTGACCGTAGGAGCAAAGTCGGTGTCCAAACGCCATGATAGCGAAGGTCGTTCCGGACGATTCTCCGAAGGAAGGCGCGAAAGGGCACGATGCAACAGCGAAGCAATGTTGAGGCCTACTTTAACCACACCGATGTTCTGTTCCAGACGTAGTTGAGTGACGAATGGATTGGGACGAAGCTTCAAATCGCGCTCGTATTGCCCAGCTTCTTGTGAATCCTCGATGGCGACAATTTTCTTTCCAGTCTTGCTCCACTTGATGGTGGGAGGCGTCGGAGCACATCGCTGGCATTGGTGCAGTTCCTCAGGCATGTCGGCTGTCTGCCACGTATGTAAATTGTCGTCGACGTGCCGAATACGTTCAAGCAGCCAAGCCAATGACCTGAACGTCGTCCGCTCATTGAGCTTGTCAACTTCCCTCCATTCCTCACGCGGCCACTCGGGACCAGCATCATCGGGAAGAGGTACCGTGCAAGATAACAGAGCAACGGCTCTGGCACAGGCATCGGTGTCGACAGCCACTTCCAGCGAACCCCGAGGAACGGCGAATTGTGCCCCAGTGAGCTGGGAAGACTACAAAACACATGAACCCTAGCGTAAGATAAACAAAGCTTATGCAAGCTTACCTTGAGCGACACCTCGTCTGAAGACACCCATAGCACGGGAATGTGGCATGTGACCGTTTGATCTCCCTGAACATCCGACTGTCTCCACGAGCCAGCAAGTTTGCAGACAATAGGCCGGAACTCGCCATAGTCGTATCTTCGGATGGTAGTCGTGAAAACGAATGCGTCGTCTTTGGGGTCACCACACCGTGTGGGGTCGAGCATCATGAACAACGGCGGACGTTCGATGTCCTCGGGAGTAAGTTCACGCTTGTGAAGAGCGCCACAGGCTGTACCGCACTTGTCCAAGAGAGCATACGTCCCAGTGATGTCACGATCGAGTAAGGACACCTTCTCTGCCGGTACAGTAATTTTCAGATGCGAATGGACACGAGCCTCCCTGAATTCTTCCCCCAACAAGCCAAGCCGGGACCCCCAGGAAGGCACAAGCGTCTCGCTGCCAGTCACAGTCACGGTGATCTCGCCGTTGTAGGGTAAAGCGAACTGCCAGTGACCTTGCAACAGGCCGCCCTGGCATTTGAATCTAGCAACTGGGAGCTGTAGGAGGCGACGGATTTCTGCGTTCGCGGGTTCGCTTTCTAGAGGAATTGCATACAGGCGCCATTCCGTCTGCTTTGGGTCAAGGTACAGCTCGAAAGCAGCTGATGTGGACTGGTAAACTGCAGACCAGACTTCTTGTCTCTTGAGCTCAACGAAACGCAACTCCGAGTTTGTGGCCCGAACAACTGCAGATCGCCAACTAACCCAACGCTTCTCGGGTATAGTTACGTTGGAAGCGGATCTTAGATTGTCAAGGAGCTCTGCGGTGGTACCGGTGATCGACAAGCACATAGGAAGGACGGATTTGAGCTCCCTGACGAAAGTCCCAGGGGGGATACGTGCGACTGTCTGCACATCAAGCGGCGCGAAGTTGTGTTCGGGACGTCCAGCGCACTTCTGGCAGGAAGACGAACCACAGTCCTGACAGCGAAGTAGCTCCCTTGTCGTGATATCCTTACGACCCTCGCAGAGGCAGAGTCGTACACTTCGGGTCGCGTGCTCGAGAACGTCCTTCATCGAGTCCATATTCACCTTGAACAGGTCCAACGGTTGTTCGGCCAACTGCTCAAGGCCAGATATACGGTCTTCCACCGAGGACTTTGGTGTGGAATCGACGTCCATAGCCTCCTCGTCTCCTACTTGAGATTCGACTTCGAGCTTCTTCATCTCATAAGTCTCTTTATCATCTCCCGCCTTCAAAAGGTCCTTGCCAATAACCAACGCAGCAAGTATGCAAGACCCCACGACCGTTGACGACATGGCGTTACCAGCGAGATCGGCGAGTTCGTCCTGGCTTTCTCGTGTAAGAAGCAGCTTGTCCACTGGAAGGCCCTGCATAGATAATGCCTCGACTCCAACCATCGGTCCACCGCGATTGGTGATATAGGGGATCATGGATGGGGTAAGGCATGGACATATACCCGACTTGCTCGAGCCAGTAGAGCGATCGACGTTTTGCGAGAGATTCCAGACAAGTCTAAGATGGATATGAGCGCGGATCACTTTGCCAACGTTATTTGAGTTGTCCACTCACGTTTTATAGGATGGATCGACGCCAATTTTGGCAGAACGAAGGATACTGATGTCCATCAAGTCCCAAACACGTTCGACTTGCCGTAATCCCCAATCTTGCCAAGCGAAGTCAGGCAGACGACAAGCACCACCTTGAATTCACGAAGTTGAGGCGATGGATCGCAAATCAACGCAAGAAGCTTACCTTCCTCCCAGTTAGTCAAGGGACGTTTCGGACCTAAAGACTCCTCGAGCCTGGCACGCGCATGTCTGGATTCGCACCTCGTCCAGTCAATTCGTCCAGCGCGTGAGTCTGACACCCCACCAGATCGAACAAGCATCTCTCTAGCTTGGTGAATGCGCAAATCATCCGATGGGAGAAGGAATGCGTCCAAAGTCGACGAAGCCGGACGCTTTAGTTTGTTTGATACCCAATTCTTCCACTCGGCTGGCAACTGGGATGACCGCTTGTCGACAGCGAGCAAATAAACACGAGTGCGAGTGTGCGGAATATAGAACTGTTTCGTGTCCAATCGCACAAATTCGGCGCTGTAATCCTGGCGCCCGAAATACTTCTTGACCTCGGGCCAAGGCGCAGAGCAGACGTTCTCCAGAATGACCAGAGGTGGTCTATGGTTGTTGACCCAATTCATCATGCCGTGGAACGTTCGTCCTGACTCTCCTCCTGCTTCGATTCCTTTTTTCTCGTTATTGAGATTGGAATAGTCGACGCAAGACGTGCCCGCGACAAGCAAGTCCACATCACCGGGTACAGGGGCTAATGCGCCATATGCAGTCGTACTGCAGAACGTCAGAATACTACCAAGATGTTGACAAGAGCACGTACGCTGCAGCATCTCCAAGCTCACACACGTCGCGGAACAATAAGGGTGGCCGGAAATTGCGCTCGATGTAAGCCTGCTTGAATGGCTCTATTTCGCATGAAAACACGTGTTCAAACTCCAACGGAATGCCATACTGCTCCTGAATGGACTGGCATATCAATTCCAGAGCGAGAAGAGGCGACTCTGTGCCGGAACACATGGTGGCGACGCGAAGCTTTCTGCCTTTGACGCGTTCTGCGACGCCCTTGATCTGAGGAATGCGAGAGACGAGGTCGGAAAACATGGTGGGTATGTGGTGAAGTGGTGGGAGATTGGAAAATTCTATCTTGCCGTCTGTCTTGGAATTCTGTGCTGGGCTGTCATCTTCGTCAGAGACCTCGGGTTCTGCATCGTCCTCAGCCTCCTCAGCGTTAGACTCGTCGTCAGTTTTCATCGCCGACTTTCCCACTTTCTTGGCCGCAGATTTTGCAGGCGCCTTGTCGCCTCCACCAAAAAACGATGTGAGGGACTTTTGGTTTTTGGCGAGCGATGTGGCCTTGGTCATGATCGTACTAGTTTTGAAATGGGAACGCGTCCTTTTTATTCGAGTCACGATCGCGCTTTGTCACGCCATTCCTAACAAGTCACGCCACTTTCTGTTAGATTAGAGCTTACAAACCATAGTCAATAAAAATCGGTCTATTTCGTTGCCAGTGACTCATGTACCATGCACGACGCAGCTGCTCGCCATTACAAATCTAGGGAAAGGCTGAGGAATCAAACCTCCAAATCGACTGCTCATTCCCAGTACCGTGGAACCTTATCGCTCTCTCCGCCGACCTCCAAAAAGTCTGACGGACGCTCGCGTTTCAGATTTCGTCGTCGATTGTTGAGCGGTAATCGCTGGTACGCTGAGTCCTGACCAGCAGGTTGTTGATTCGTAAACGAGGCTGGCCACTGCGTGTCTGTTTGTTGGTACCCTGGCACGCTATAACCCACCACGCCAGCGGCGTTCTGCATCTGTTGTTGTTGCTGCTGTTGCTGCTGCTGCTGCTGCTGCTGCAGGGAAGTTGCGACCGCAAGGGTCGCCGCGAGGGCCTGTGCTTGTTGGAGCTGCATCTGAAGTTGATGATATTTCATCTCCGAAGAATGTCGCACATGGCCGGGTAATGAAGTGTTTTGCATCATTATGGATAACTGGTTGATCTGAGCCTGAAGCTGAGGAATGCTGTCGACTATCATTTGGGACACATCCATGCCGGCCTGTTGATCTGAATAGAAATCATCGATGGCAGAACCGTCCCCTTGAGGTGTCTGTGGGAGGTCGTTAGCGTCACAATTTCGATTAACAGCATGAATGCCGATTACCTGTTCAAATGCCACACTGGTGTTCGTCACACTTTCCTCATCAATTTCCCTTCTGCTCTGCTCAATCACCTTATCAATGTGATCCACAACTTTTGTTCGCATAGGCTTATCCATGACCAACTTGTCAAGAGACGGGATCTTCTTCCCACACTTTGGACAAACAAAGTCTCGCTCAAGAAGATGAGTCTGGATACATTCCTCGCAATATGTGGTTTCACAACACGGGGTTTTCACGGCATCACGGAAAAGTCTGTTGTCTATTGGACACGCGAGTGCAGGGTCTGTCGGAGGTCGTTCTCGAATGTCTGCTACGGAGGGGCCTTTCGACCGAGATACCTGCTTTTGCCACGATACTCTACTAGAGTGAGAAACTGCCTCCTAACGAAGAGATATGACGACTTACGAATCGGGTTGAGCGACGACATAGCCTCCCTCGGGGGTGACCATCACGCCCTGGGCAAGCTCACCCTTGTTAGGATTCTCCACCGCCTTGAGGAAGCTGCGCGGGATACCCGTAGTTCGCTTGATGCGAGGTTTGTTGTCGAACTCGCGATCACTATTCGTTGGACAATCTTGGATCCAATGCCCTGAAAGAACATGAAGCAAGATTGACAAGACAAAGCCATGACAACTCACCTTTCTGACCACAACGATAACACACGTACGATGTTGGTAAAGGACGGTCGGGAACGTGGGACTGATGCGAACCAAAGGGCTTGCCACCGCGCCCGAAAGATGTTCCTCGAGGATTATTATATATTCGAACAGCACTGTTTCGATCAAAGGGTAAAACAGAAGTCATGTTATGAGACTTCATTCTACTACACAAAGCAGAAGAACCGCGTAAACGAGACACCAACTGAGACATCTTTTCCTGGGTTTCCTCCCAGTTGGCCGTCTGGGCCTGAAACATGGCTGCCATTGCAGCAGCCTCGTCTTCCTTGGTGACTGAGTTTTTCGGAATGGTAACTGTGGTACTTGGCTGCGGAGAATGTAAGACTCGCCGATTGGCGAGCGGTGCGTTCATTTTAGAACAACTACGTACAGGAGGTGAAGCCTTGGAGGACGTGTATTCTTCTTTCACGTCGAAGCGTTTAGACATGGCACCCTTGTGCCATGCACTACTGCCACCTGGCCTTTGAACGGTCTCAGAAATGGGAACGGAAGTACTTCCATTGGTGCCAGCAATGTACATGGCTGCCTTGCCCTTTCCCGGACGCTGGGAGGGCATGCGCTTTACGACAACAGAGGATGACCTAGGAATGACTTGGGAGTCATCCTTGTATTCTGAAGAAACGATGGATGTCAGAATTCGTGTGACAATGCTGGAGCAGTGAACGTACCTTGGTTGGTAGACACGTCGTAGACATAAAGATCAAAGTCATTGGCCTTACCGAGGTTATTAGCAAGGATGATTTCTCTTTTCAAGTCAAACACAGAGATCGCAGTGCCATCAAAAGTCACCCTTGACTCGTCCTTTTGAGATTTAAATTTGTAGAACACAGAAGAGGCCATGGTGCACAGGACTGGAGGCAAATGAAACACGCAACGATGAAACCAACAATGTATAGTATCTCCTACGGTTGAGACTCGAGTTCGGAGAGAAGGAGTCGTCGTCGTCGTCGTCGTGGTAAGCAACACGGAAATTTCCATTCCAAGGAGTTTACGAGAGGCGCCTGAAATACATTTAATTCAAACTCCGTGGCATTGATCGTCACGTGTCCAATTTAAAAATTTGAACCGACCAACTCCAGTCGTTCCACTTAGCTCGACCATGTCGCAGTCATACGGCAGCACCAACGACGGGCTGCGGCAACGAAGCGTCGACACACAACAGTCAGCCGCTGGCCCCGCGACCACCACAGATGAGGGCCGCAAAACCGACCAGCTCTTGGACCAACACCAAACGTCAGTATGACGTGTCTGGATCGTGACCCGTGCTTACCAGCATATCTTCCAGATACGAGTTCGGTGGCCCATGGGGTGTCACAGCTATGATGATTGGTTTCCCCATACTCATGTATTACCTCTGGATATGTCTTTGGTTCTATGACGGGAAACTTGTGGGACCTTCTTCCGTGGATGACATTGTTCCCTTCCTTCACCGCATGTGGGTTCATGTTCGCGATGTAGGTCCTTTGCGAGTCTCGGACACCGATGGTCACTGATGACCTCTACCTAGGATGCTAGCCCGAATGCCTATGCCTGGAAGGTTTACACTGGCCTCATCATCTACCAGCTCTTCCTTGCTTGGGTCGTGCCGGGCTACCAGCAGGAAGGACTTCCGGTCCCTTCGCTGGGTTATAAGACGCTGATGTACAACTGCAATGCTCTCTGGTCCATCTATATCACGATGATCACCGCTGCCGTGCTCCACTACTACAATATTTTCCGGCTCACGGAAATCATCAACAACTACGGTCATATCATGTCGGTTGCGATGATCTACGGTTTCGCAGTCTCCTTTGGGGTGCATTTCCTCACAGTCGCAACTGGTAACCAAATTCGCATGTCCGGCAATTTCATCTATGACGTCTTTATGGGTGCTTGCTTGAACCCTCGCATTGGCCCTATTGACCTCAAGATGTGGGCAGAGGTTCGCATTCCTTGGGTCATTGTCTTCTTTTTGGCGGTCTCTGGTGGTTGCCATCAGTATGAACAGTATGGATATGTCACTCCTGTAAGTCTCGGCTTGTTTGGCGACATTCGCTACTTAGCCGGTTTGGTTAGAACATGGCCTTCATGATTCTGGCTACCTGGCTCTATCTGAACGCTTGGTGCGTATTATCAACTTTGTCGATGGCCTTTTCTCAATACACACGTGCACAGTGGAAAAGGAGAGGAATGTATTCCCCAAACTTGGGATATGTACCACGAGAAGTGGGGCTTCATGGTTATTTTCTGGAATTTCGCCGGCGTCCCATTCGTACGCCCCAGTTGCCATTGATATGTGGATTCAAGCGCTAACTTTTATTTTAGACATATGTCTACTCTGTAGTCTACATGGCCTCACATGACCCCTCCCAGTACCAATTCTCTACTCCAACTTACGTCTTGCTGTTCACTACACTCCTCACTGCGTACTACATGTAAAGTTTCCACTCACCTGACTAGATGCATTCTTTCTAACTATCTCATTCTACAGCTGGGATACCTCGATGTCGCAAAAGAGCCGCTTCAAAATGCAGACTCAGGGTATTACCAAGTTCCGCAACACTTTCCCTCAGCTGCCCTGGGGTACCCTGAAGAATCCAGAGTTCATCCAGACTGCCCATGGGTAGGCTCACTAGTTGTTCTCGCTTGACATGTCGTCTAAGATCGTACGCAGCAACCGTCTGTTGATTAGTGGTTGGTGGAGGTACTCTCGCAAACCTGTATGTCTTCCGTTGCGCGCATTACCTTGCATGAACGTATCTTGACATTTTACCAGAACTACGTCGCCGACTGGGTCATGTCCTTCTGTTGGGGTGTGGTCATTGGTGGAGCAACCATCATCCCGTATTATTATTCTATCTTCTTCATTACGGTTCTCGTTCATCGCTGTGGCCGTGACTTTGAGCGCTGCTCCATCAAGTATGGGAAGGACTGGGAGCGTTACTGCTCGATCGTGAAGTACAAGTTTATTCCTGGCGTTTACTAGAATATGATACCATCTCAATAATACCACTTGGCTTGATGTGCTTACATTGCCTTGGAGAAATCTATTCCCTTGTAACTTGGACGACGTTGTCAAGTAGCGGTGCCGAGGCTGCTTCAGGCTTAGTGCCGCCGAGTTCTCACCAACGTCTCATTGGAACAAGTTCCCTCGACTTAGCAGTCAAGTCCATTTCCCTGTTTCATCTTTTCTCCATCACTCGTGCGCGCGCATCTCGTACACGATGGAGAGCAACAAAGACGAAGCGCTCAAATGCCTGAGAATCGCTCAGAAGCACAGGGACGCAGGCAGCTTTGCCTCCGCGCGGAAATTCTGCCAAAAATCGCTCTCTCTGTTTGCCACGCCCGAAGCAGAGATACTCAAGGAGTCTATCGAATCTGCCGCTGCTGCAGCGGAGTCGGCTGGCCCGTCTTCCAGTACCGGTGCGAGCAACGGGAATGCGACCACTGCGTCATCGTCATCAACCCAGACGCATCCTTCGGCTGCTGGGGCGAAACGCCGGGGCGATGCGAAAGCGGAGGGGACAGCGGGAGGTATGAACGGGGAGAAGAGGGCATATACCGCCGAACAACTGAACGTCGTGAAGCGGGTTCGGACGTGTAAACCTGCGGATTATTATGAGATCTTGGGCGTCAAGAAGGAGTGCGAAGAGGCTGATATCAAAAAGGCTTATCGAAAGGTATACGTGTCGCTGGTCTGCAGAGGATGGGTTATTGAGGTGGATTCTTGATAGCTCGCGCTGGCTCTGCATCCTGACAAGAATGGAGCGCCGGGGGCCGATGAGGCTTTCAAGAGTACGAGACTAGTCCCTCTCCGCTGTGCGTTTTAGCTAATCTAATTAACAGTGGTTTCAAAGGCGTTCCAAGTCGTTTCAGGTACGTATTTTGTATCTATCATCCGTTCACGCCTCGACCCGACTCTCAGACCCACAAAAGCGAGCCGCTTTCGACCAACATGGCTCTGACCCTGAATCACGATTCAACGGCATGTCATCCTCTGGTTTCTCACCCGGTTTCTCGACCTCGCCGTTCGCTGGTGGGTTTGAGGGTGAAATGTCCCCCGAAGACCTGTTCAACATGTTCTTTGGTGGTGGCATGGGGATGAACGGCGGTGGATTCGGGCCCAGCCCGTTCGGGGGACCCATGTTCACTGCGAGCTTTGGGCCTGGTGGATTCCGGACGACGCGCGTACGTATGAACGGCCGTCCACAAGGAGCTGCACAAGGCGAACCAGCCCAAGCACGGTCGATACTTACGCAGCTCCTCCCTCTCATCCTCATTTTCGCGTTCTCCTTCCTGTCCATGCTCCCCGACCTCTTTTCGACGGCTACGGTTCCGGACCCTCGGTTTCAATTCACGAAGACGTCGAGATTTGATCTCGAACGGCAGACGAATAACCTGCACATAAATTACTATGTCAACGGGCGGGACTTTTATGCACACCCAAACATCGCTGCTGATCTTGCAGCGGGCCAGTACCGCCGAGGATCTGCACTCTTTCTCTTTGAATCCAACATTGAGCAAGTGTATACGCAAAATCTGTACGCGCAATGTCAACGGGACGTCACCAAGCGGGAGAGACGGAAGGAGGCTGAGATTGGGTTCTTTGGTGTCGGGACGGACTGGGAGAAGGTGAAGAATATCGAGGCGGAGAGGTTTGCTAGCTGCGAGGAACTCAAGAGACTTGGTTTGATGAGATAGTTGTTCAATTCATTGGAACGTTTAATGGCACTCGTAGATTATGTTCATTCTCATCTATGAGAGCAGTTGTTTCGGCCGTATTTATACCTTGCTCGTTGCTTTTACGCCCCGAGGACAGGCAGCATGCATGAGCGCCACAAGAATGCAACTATATTCTAATGGTGGTGAATTTGTACAACTGCCAAGCCAACTCGTTTCTCGAGCGACTATGCTGCTGCTCTCTCCCGCTCGATTTTCAGGTAGAACTCCTCACGGCGTTGCACTACAGACATTGAGTTGGGTGATCATGCGCATGTGCGTGGTCATACCTTCTTTGAGGTGGTAGCCATACCTGGTGCTGGGTGAGACAGAGAAGAAAAAAAAAGACGAGTGGACGGACCAGAACGCGTAGCCCGCGCCGAGGCCGAGGCCAAGGGCGACGGAGATGTCGCGCCAGAGGCCCTTTCTGAGTCTTCCGGTGATGGGTGCGATGGGCATTGTTGAAGGATGTGGAGCGGTACAAGTCGGATTAAGGTGTGACCACTGACCAAACAAGGACACAACAAATGGCAGCGGGCGAGCAGGAGGGGCGCCAGACGAGGTTCCGCTGGGTCGACGCTCTGACTGCTCACATAGACACAGACACCGCCCACGACATCGCGCACAGACCCATCCCACACCACATCATGGACATCGATCCCTCAGGCTCAGGTGGCTGGCGCTTTGCACAGTGCTTCGGCGACAAGGGCGAGGTCGAGGACATCACCGAAGGTACGGCCCTCTCGCTCGCTTCCCTGATCCCTCATCCTCCGCCCCGATTAGCCGACATCATATCCACCGTCGAGTTCGACTCCACCGGCAACTACCTTGCAACGGGCGACAAGGGTGGCCGGGTCGTCCTCTTCGAGCGGAACGAGTCGGTGAGCTGCCTCCCTCGCTCCCTTTCGCGGCTGATTCCCCCCGATTGCCACCCCACCCCTCCCTACACCACATCCACAAACGCCCGTGCAGAAAAAAGGCTGCGAATACAAGTTCTACACTGAATTTCAATCACATGAACCGGAATTCGACTACCTCAAGTCACTAGAAATCGAGGAAAAGATCAACAAGATCAAATGGTGCAAACGGCAAAACACCGCTCATTTCCTCTTGTCCACCAACGGTGCGCCCCCTCCCTCTTCCTATTGTCACCCCCCGTTTAGCTTTCTCGGCTGCCCCAGACAAAACGATCAAGCTCTGGAAGGTGTTTGAAAAGTCCCTGCGAGTCGTCTCAGAATCAAATCATTATGAGGGCCAGCGGCCCATTACCCCACCCCGTTTACGCTCCCATCTCAAACTTCCCCGCATGGTACAGCAGGACAATATCATTGCCGCCATCCCTCGGAAGGTCTACGCCAATGCACATGCATACCACATCCACTCCATCTCCGTCAATTCGGACCAGGAGACCTACATTTCCGCAGACGATCTCCGCGTCAACTTGTGGAATCTGAGCATCAGCGACCAGAGTTTCAGTACGTCTCCGATCCGCTGTCACAATCACTCGGCCACTTATCTTGCCACGTCAGACATCGTAGACATCAAACCTGTCAACATGGAGGAACTTACGGAGGTCATCACCGCTGCCGAGTTCCATCCACAACATTGCAACTTGTTTATGTACTCGAGTTCAAAGAGTAACATCAAGCTTGCGGACATGCGCGACTCGGCGCTCTGTGATCGTCACGCGAAATGTGCGTCGTTATACGTGGTTCCCTGAATTACCCTTCTCATCGGGTTTGACAGGCTTCGAGGAGGAGGAGGATCCATCAGCACGCTCATTCTTCTCCGAAATTATCTCCTCCATATCCGATGTCAAATTCAGTCATGATGGGCGATACATCCTATCGAGAGATTATTTGTCCCTGAAGATCTGGGACATTAATATGGAGTCACGACCGATCAAGACGATTCCGATACACGACCACCTTCGTGGGAAGCTCTGTGACCTGTACGAGAATGACTGCATTTTCGACAAATTCGAGTGTAACTGGGGTGGTGATGACAAGTGCGTACCCTTCTTCCCTATTTAGATAACGTTTGATCTCGTTTATCAGACACGTCCTCACCGGATCGTACCACAATTTCTTCCGGATATTTGACACGGAGACAACCGGTGACGTCGTCCTGCAAGCCGACAAGTCCGCGTTTAAAGCGAAGAAGATGGGCGGCCCGCTACCGGGCAAGAACGGGCTAAAGAACGGTCGACCAGGTGGTCTGAGAGATGCGATGCAGATGGAAACATTAGACTTCAACAAGAAAATTCTCCACGCGAGCTGGCATCCGAGGGAGAACACAATTGCTGTGAGTGTCGTTCTCTGTCGCGCAGATGCGAGGCTGACGTGCCGCAGATCGCTGCAACGAACAACTTGTTCCTTTATAGCGCGGCATGAATTGCTCGCGCACGGTCTGACCATCACGCGTTTCCCCTACCCTTCGCAGAGAACACTAGCTTTCCAGTCGACGTTCGACCCTGGATCCCCAAAACACATGCACCATACACCCCTTCCAAGGCGACAATCTAATCACCCTTCTCCCCAACCAGTCACGAAACATTACGATCCTAGGTTCCCTCCACGACCTTTGACACGTGTCGCATGTCTTGCTTACGATGAGTTCACCATTCATGTTATCATACCCTTTTACTCGCCGCGTCGCGTTATCTTGTTTAGTCGTCTCCGCGTCTTTCTTGCATCTCATTGTGTTTTCTGTGGTCCAAATGGGAAACCGTTGTTCTGGATTTGCCGGTGGTTCTCTACGCTAGTGGTACCTCTTCCTCCGTCTTGGCGCTCGTTCTTTTTCGTCCCACCCTCCTTATCCTCCGCTACATATTTGTGTTTACAGGAAAAAAGTTACGAGACTGATCTGGCAGTAGTAGTTTGTAGAAGACAAAGAGTTAAAGGAAGGACAGAAGTAATCGAAATACATGGGTTATCGTAGCTCGGTCGTAGCTGGTGTATCATATGGATGGTGTCTCCGTTTTCATTCCCGGCTGGTTCGATAATATTCTGCTCGTCGGTGCGGTTGACGCCTCTCGACCGAGTCGATATGGAGATCATGAATCCAAGCTAACCCCAGGCAGTATATGTAACCCCGAGTTTGTCAACGGATACATGTCTCTGATAAACTAAAGGCACATTGGTGCACATTGAAATTGAATATACTGAGGAAGTAAGTTTCGGGCTATCCAGTACGACGCTTCATAA
The DNA here is from genome assembly GCA_038090955.1 of Xerocomellus intermedius. Lineage (NCBI taxonomy): Eukaryota > Fungi > Basidiomycota > Agaricomycetes > Boletales > Boletaceae > Xerocomellus > Xerocomellus intermedius. The sequence goes on from JBBPNP010000082.1 coordinate 81,125, forward strand.
ACCAACGTGAATGAAAGGAAGCCAAGATAAGAACCGTGCACCAGAGTCGCGAAGCCGCTCGATCGCGTGGTGCAACGCTTCCGCAGCCTGCCTAGTGTCTGGAACCTTGCCATCGCCCAAGAGGCTTTTATAAACGTCCTCCATGACCCTTGGCGCATCGTTGTCCATAATCGACCACATCGTTGCGATGGCGCCTCTGTACCCCGCAAGAAGCATTCCCGCCGCAATATGGATAGCTTCTTCCGAAAGCTGTTCGTCTTCCGTTGCAGTATGACATGCGGAGAGAAAGGCGAAACCCCCACGAGGACGTGACACGCGAGCGATGTCGGGAAGCTTCAGGCGTCTGCCGTGAGCGAGTAGGAAACCACTGTCA